>JADBJO010009885.1:40000-78580 GCA_016801955.1 Conus betulinus
AAAGTGGATGGCTGTTTGAACATCCTTCTTCTTTTTTTGCTGTGAGCACCCTGAGTTCAATAGAAATGGGACACACACAAATTTTTCAGTATCATTATTCTTACACCATTGAAATGCTCTCCCCTTTCTCTCACCTTCTCACCCCCTCTCCTCTCCTCCATCTTCACACCCCATTTTCTCTTATTGTTTGCTTTACTGAAAATGATGACAGTATGGAACCCTTAACTACAACTTCCAGAATGAGTCTTTGATGGTATGTACATCTGGTAGAGGTAAATAAAAGACCAACAACAGCAACAGAAAAACGCAAATCTTTATAGACAGAAACATCTACACTGGCAGTCTTAACTAAAAGGTGTCATTGTGTTCAAACCTCAGGCACAAAGAGATATACAAGCAGTGGCAATAAATTATAATCATGGACATAAAAACTTCACCTACAGGAGGTGGGCGGCGCCCATGGCTGGTTCTCAACACTGCCTTCTGAAACTGCTCATCTCCTGCCAAATCCTGGAAAAACACCACCATCAATGATGAAAAACACCATCACTACAGCTGACGTCACCACCAAAGATGGAAAACAACACCCATTAAAGATCAACAATAATGGACAACACCACCACAACAGTTCAGCAATAATGGAAAACACTAACACTTATGATCAACAATTATGGAAAAAAACATCTCTAACGATCAACAATAACTGAAACATCATTACAAATGATCAACAGTGATGGAAATCACCAATAATAATGGTCACCTATGATGGAAAATATCACTACTGATGATTTGCAATGATGGAAAACACCACAACTAATTACCAGCAATGATGAAAACCATCACCGCTGATGATCAACAATGATGGAAATTATCAACACTAATGATCGCAAACGATGGAGAACACCACATTAATGATCATAACGATAATGGAAAACACCACCATTAAAGGATGAACTCAGTTGGAAAACACCACCATTAACCATCTATAATGATGGAGAACATCACAACTAATGATTAACAATAATGGACACCACTGCCACTAATGATCGATGATGCTGAAAAATAATGACAATTACTAACAAAGAATTAAGGAAAACACCACAACTAAAGATTAACACAGATGGAAAAAGCCACCATTAATGATTAACCATGTTGGAAAACACCACCACCTTGATTAAAAATACCATCACTGGTGATTAACAGTAATGGACATCATCACCCTAATGATTAACAAAGAAATAAAACACCACAACTCATGAGCAATAGAAATGGAAAACACTCCTACGAACCGAAGATAAACAATGATGGAAAAACACCACTAATAATCATCAATCACCACTCATGATGAACAATTATGGAAAACACCATCAAATGATATAATAAACATGATAAAAGTGATGGAAAACATACCCCTCCAATGGAAAATACCATCACCAATGATTAACAATGATGTAAAACGCCACCACAAATAATCAATAACAATGGAAAACATAACCAGTAATGATCAACAATGATGAAAAACACCGAACCATGATAGAAAATACCACCACTAACAATGGACAATAAAGGAAAATACACCCACCAGTGATCAACGATGCTGATAAAACATATGATTAACAATGAAAGGAAACATAGCAATTAATGATCCATAATGAACCACTATATGATTAACAATGAAAGGAAACATAACAACTGATGATCAATAATGAAGTAAAAGACAACCACCACAGGGGAAGATATCACCACCAAGAATTACAAATTATGGGAAAACAACAAAACTAATGATTTAAAAAATTGTGAAAAATAACGCCCACTAATGATAGAATATATAACACCAACAAAATAGACAAAGATGATCACTAATGACTAAAAACTATGAAAAATAGTGTCAATAGAAAATGATTTTTTTTTAAACATTTCTAACGATGAACAACGATAAAAAGTAATATTAACAGTCATAGATAATTATTAAGAATAACATATCTTAAATAAATGGTAGCAAACCACAAAAAAATGTGAACACACAAATCACAAGACAAAACATGACACGTTTCAACCTCTCAGGTCTTCTTCAGGCAAGATACAAAACAATTAATACAACGAAAATGAACAAGCAATCACTTATCTTCAATCATTGCAACTAGATCTAAGAATAACATGCCGAATGACTATCAATGATCGAAAGTAACACCATTAATGACCCAAACACCTAACAAATAAATGCCTCTGACAGCAATAAAACTCATGGCCTCCTAGCTCACAAATCTACGATGATAATCATTGCATCACAGCTGCTGGCTATATCATAATTTCCTTTGTCATTATGTCATAACCATGACCAAATCATACAATTATAAAATACAATATCCACCTCTGTGTCAAGAGCAGCATTGTAGTCATTGAAGCCAGAGTAGATGTCTTCCTCCTCTTCCCCTGCCAGATGAACGTGCTCCATCATTTGTAGGCGTGACACTCCTCCAGCCATACACCTTATTCTAAAACCTTTTCAGTCTGGGGGAAAAAAAAAAAGGAAAATAAACCAAAATCCAATGCAGCAACGAAATCCAGATTTCCAATTCTGCCTCATCTAAATATGTTATATACTGAATCCTCCATTACAAAAACTTACACATACATTCTTTCCCATCAAATCCCAGTATGAAACAATTCTCCTGTCCAGATATGAAATGTGTCTCATTCAAGTCTCCAACAACACTCCTGTTAGTTTTTCCTAGCTTCCACAGGTAAATAGATCTTTAAGCCCACATGTGCAGATCTGTGGTTAAATGTAATAATAATCTCTGCTCCCGGTCTTGTCTGCACAGGTTACCCCATGTCAGAGGCATGCATGAGATTGAAATTATTGTGTGATAGTATTCCTAAACTAAACTTATTGACAGTGCACTCAGTGGAACAGACAACAAAGGGGCCGAGATGTTAACATTAACCAGGCTGCATGCCCATCAAGTATGTTGTCAGGTGTTCCCTCAAGCATCTGCCTTCAACATTAATTTGAATTACGACACTGTTCAGGGGAGTAACAGCGGAGTTGGGGGTGGGGGTGGGGGGGAAACGGTAGGTTTGGAGAATAATGAAAGAGGGAAAAATAATAGAAATTGCTTGCTCCAATGTCTGGGGTTCAATTCTCACAAGAGACAGCCAGGCTGGAAGAAATTTTCTGCAAGGAGTTAACATCTGTGCTGAGTCTGATCCCCACCGACTGTTTGGGACAAAACATAAACTAAGGACATATGTGTGACTACATAGATATAAAAAAAAAAAATCTTACACCCATCTTTTACAGAAGAGTAGGCCATTGTGTGCCAGTGGGATGGATCATAAGAAAACAGAATGTACAAAACTGCAAAGGTGTCATGTTCAGACAACTTTCCAAGAAGAAAAGTGGCTTCCTTAATGTGGGATTAAAACATCTAACGATCTCAGAAATGGTAAACTTTGCAGTTCTAACTGAGGAACAAAGAAAGAAAGGTTATCTTTTACTGAAAAGTGAAAACAGCAGAAGCAGCAGAAGGGGGGGGGTTGGAAGTATGGAAGGGGGAAGGGTATGGTGTGCAGGGATAGGAAGGGGGGTGTGGGCTCCTAAAAATAGGTATGCACGACCAGCCGCCATGGCGAAGTGGTCAGCGTCGCGGACTCCCGGCTGGGAGGTCGTGGGTTCGAATCCCATCAGAAGTCATGTGGGTTTTTCTGCCCCAACCAGCTCCTACCCAGAGTTTGAGTTGCTGCGGACTCAGTTGGGAAGACTGGGACCACACAGTCGAGTTTCATCCACTTAATGGATGTGTTTCTGAGAGTGTTGCTCAAATTTCCTGACCAACACTGCAGGTGCCTGTATCTCTTGGGCTGGTTGACACCGGGATATATTATGAAAGGAAGCATAGAGTACAGCCCTGTCATGTAGTCTCAGACCAAAATGGAAATCCGTAACATCATCCTCATCATCCTCCTCATTCTCATTGATCAGCATAAAAAAATGTCTCAAATTCTGTGGCCCTTCATGCCCTGCTCTCATGGTGACCTCAATTTCGATGTCCTCTCCACGTCTGTGGCCTTGGTTTGGTTCCGTCCGCGGTCACCGTATCGGCGAGTCCATGGGGGCTGTCATTGGACGGACGTGGTGGCGCCCTCCGGAGGGAGAGCTCACTCGCGCCTGCTCCGCGACTAAGCAATTATTGTTGTCAGTAGGAGGCTTAGTAGGTGCTGTCCTGTGTATGTTAGATCAGAACAGACACCACTGAACACCACCAAAGTGACTCGGCAGCAGTGCAGTGTCTCCTCCGGTGGGTTGCCTCTTGACGACTTGACACTGACTGTCCCCTGTGGATTGCTGGTGCCGGGGCTGCGGTGGGGCCGACCGGGCCGTGGCTATCGACGGGGTGCCGGAATGAGCGGTGTGGGTGCAATGCCTCTGAGGTGGTGCAGAGGTTGAGACAGCAAAAAAAAAAAAAAAAAAAGGTATGCACTGTTCCATCTAACAATTCTAAAAACAAGCACACATGTCCTAACTAACAGAAAATTATTAGGCAATTTTGGAAATCTATAGGACAAACTATCAGGATGTATAGAAAAACAGATTTTGCTAAACAGATACTTTTATTTGGAAATAAAAGGGTTGTTGCTACCAGGCTATATAGCACTAAATTAAATCATAATCTTTTTATTTCAAAGTAACCATTACACACGAAAATCAGCTGAATATCTAGAAATCTGTATGACTAAGAGTATGGTTGCTTACATAAATTGTTTTGCTTTGTTTTGCTTTGTTTCATTTTTAACTGTTTGGGTACATTGATTAATTCATAAAAAAATATCACCCCAAAACAAAACACAACATGGATTGTTGGTACCAAATCATACAGAACTGAAATAGATTTTATCTTATTAGTTTTGATTTTAACTTCAGAGTTAGATTTGAAAATACAATGATACAATCTTACTGTCTTGATCAGTTGAAATGAGCTGGACTTTTAAGTCTGTTGCGGCTGTGCAGAGATGGTGACTGTTTTCTTTGTCCTGGTGTGTGATCAAAGAGAAGTCTTAGTTTACCTGATCTCAACTGGTTCACTCCGTTCAGTGCAGTCAAAAACAGAAAATATACTATCCTGACAGCAACTTTAGATTTTTTGTTCAGCAGCTTGGTTTAAAATAGTCTATAAAAATAGTTCTCTTGAAAAGGAAGTCACTTTCACAGTAGGTGCATAAATGCTGGTTAAGTGGTATAAAATGACTATCTGTTTAAGTCCATAAAACAGGTAAGTGGGTATAACTTAATAATAAAACACTGATTTGTTTATGTCCAATTCAGCATACACAAAAATTGTTAGGGGTCTGATTTGTTTGAAAATGTTGCAGTCATCTTCAAGAGCAACTAGTCCAGCATCTGATGTCTGATGGTCAGATGAATACTCAGGTTTGTCTGAAAGAGGCAGTGATATGCTTGTCAACTGGATTCAAAATCATGTTGACCAACTTTGTATTGTTAACGTAACACCACTTGCTACGCCCTCTTGGTATTACTCAACATGTATTGCAAAAGTTCACTGGACATTTTGTTTACACTGTTAATATTTCATTCATCATCTTTTTTCGGTATTGTGTTGGCAGTATCAGTTGAGAAATTTTGGAAAGAGACCACAATGTTTCATGCATGCATGCACATTGTTGTAATCTTTATTCATATATAACAAATGTGTAAGATACTTTTTTCATCATTATGCAAAGAAAGCATATACTTTACATGTTATTTTAATGAGTAGGGCCCCCAATGTGCATTTATGCATAATACATGCAATAAAACTGCCAAATACATTTAAATATTTCAGACTGGGGGTAGAATACCCTACAACATGTTTGCCAATAATTAAATCTACACATCATGTCAACATCAAATGTGCCCAATCTGACAGCCTGATGCAAAAGCTTGAAACTTATCCAAATTCTGTAACATTTCACCTGAAATATGCCATCTTCAGCAAAATATACTTGACTGCATGTTGATTAAGGTTTTCCTTTCCATGCATTTTTGGTTTTTAAAAAACACATTTTCAAGGGAATTCACTCTTTACACAGACACACATACACATGGACACACACACACACACACACACACACACACACACACACACACACACACACACACACACATACACACACACACACACACGCACAGAGGATGGTAAAGCAAGCATTTTCATATATCTATGAAAAAACAATCTTTGTCAACTAAAGAAGACACTATTTATTATATCTATAACATCCAAAATAAAAAGTATAATGAGGAATCCTTCAAAATATCTTGGCTGATGAAGTTTGCTCATCTAGAAAAGCAACACTTCAAGTAACCCTGTCAAAGTTTTGCTGCACTAGTACAGAGTTGCTGCTAAATCCGAAAGAGGAAAACACTTTTGTCACCAGGACATCAAAACTTTCAACATAACAGCAAGTTTTTGGTTACATTTATGCCCTCTAAGATGTTTAAATTGTGGCATGAGTACCCTTTAAAGAACATTTTCAGGGGATATGGTACTCCAGAGTAAACAAAAGTCTGAGGAGCAATGGATCACCTCTTTGGAAGATGTTTTGTGACACCAGTTCCATCATGGCCTCACATAAAAAATAAATAAACATCAAGAAAAACAACATGATTATGGATAAGCTGCCATCAATTATCTTGTAGGTCACAATTTTCTTTGTATTTCTCTGTTGAAAAAAAAATTAGTACCAATTTCTTTAATCACATTTTGCTACATTTTAACAAATTATAAAATATTGGTACCACTAACATGAGCTTTTTTCCTATGCATTTGACCTGCATTAACCCCCCCCCCCCCCCCTCCACACACACACACACACACACACACACACACACACACACCACCCCGCTACCATCACCACCTCTGTCTAAAACTGGTTTTTGCCTGGAAACTCCCGTTTTATTTCACCAAAATGTTCAGTTCTCTAACAATAAATCCTTCTTACTCTAAGTGTTGTTTTTTTTTTTCTTCAAAAATGCTTCTAGATGGTAATCAAAAAATGAAGTTGCCCATGGAACAACCAAGAGATCATTTGACAAGTTTGTGACTGACGATTGTTTACAGTGGTTACCATCGTTGCTGCTCAAGAAAAATCTCAATAACTCAAATCATGATAACTGAAATCAGTCAGTAGTACCAGCATTCAAAATGCAAAAAGCAAATACTTACTCTGGTCTTGAATTTATATCAACAAAGGAACTAGTTTATGAGAAGGCTCTGATATGGTGTAGGAGATATCATTTATTAGCCGCCTTCGTTCTAGAGTTATCTTACATCAATGGAATTTGCAGTCCCGTCAGTCTTTGCGGTTGGTTGTGTGCCATCTGACGATGTTTATTTATGACGGAAATGTTTTTTTTAGAATACTGTTTAGATTCGTGTTTTAACGGATTTTTATTCCAGTTGTAGATTCCCAAGTACAGAGTAGCTTTAACATTTGCTTTTTTCATGTTATCTATGTGACAGTTTGGTCAATATTAATCTAAATAAAATCTGAGTACGGTGTCGTCTGCTTTTGTCTCGAAACTGCGCACTGTCATGCGAGGCTGACCAATCATTTGTCGAGTTGGGTAGTGTAAACCAGTTCTCTTGTTGTGCTAGGCCTAATGTGGGACACACCTGTGACTGCGCCGTACGATTGTGCATGTATCTTGGTGTGTTTGGTCATCTGCAGGTGGAATCTGCAGTTTCAGATGTGATGTTACATTTACCATGGATTTAGGTAGAGCAACTTTGCGTCGCAATGGGACGAATGGTTTGCAGAATGGTAAGACTTGTAGAAGTGATAGTAACTTGTGAAACTAGTTGATAATATTGATTTGAAAAACAAAAAACAACCCTTGCAGATGAAGTCTAGCAAAATTCTAGTTCAGAGGCCCCTTTTTGTGTCAGTGTCTTTGATTGGATTTGTCACGGAGAGAATGGCTTTTCTTCATGAGAGAACGAGGTCAACGCAGTGGGGGGCTTCTCAACTGGATGTTGCCACGGTAATCTGCCAGGAGACAACTGGTTTTGGTTTTAAGGCCCAACTGAAGGGGTGTAACATGTAATCTCGCTCAGTAAGACTGAGAGCCTGTCAGTCATTGAAGTATTTGAATGGAATTAGACTGTCATGATTGTTTTCTTCATGTACTTCTTATGGTCTTACTGTCAGTACAGTTATATATTTTAGGTTATTTTTCTCAAGCTCTGTTTAAGTGGTAGTGTGATCAGTTATTGAAATGTTTTTACAGGATGATACTGGAGTGTCATGGATTACTTTTCTTGTTCTTACTGTCGGTACGTTTTCATTGTTTTAATTTTTTTATTCTCTCCTAAGCTTAGCTCATCGCTGGTGCTAGGTGATGTTATTTTTTTTTATTCCCAGATACTCACTTTGATTCCTGATATTCATTCATTTTTTGATCCCTAATTATTTGTCTCTCTCCCACCCAATCACCCTGTCTCTCTCTCGTTCTCTCTCATTCTCGTTCTCTCTCTCTCTCTCTCTCTCTCTCTCTCTCTCTCTCTCTCTCTCTCTCTCTCTCTGTACCTCTCTCTGTCTCTCTCTCTCTCTCTCTGTACAATATTATGTTATCCTTCATAGTCCATATCTATTTTGATGAAAAATGTTTTGGTTGAATCCTTTTTATGCTACTTTTTATTTGTTAAAGTTGATTAATCTATCAATCTAATGACAAATTTTTTTTCATTATATCATCAGACTTAATCATTTGATATGAATGTGTCTGTTGATCAAGTGTTTTTAGAATTATCGTGCTAGTCAGTATTATCTCTGTCTCAGGGCAAAGGCTGGATAATACACACACACACACACACACACACACACACACACACACACACATGCATGTGAGTACACACGCATGCACGCACATACACACAACACACACACACACACACACACACACACACAGGGCAAAACTGAAGAAGGTTAAAACCTGAAATTCTTTATCCTACCATTTTGGGTGTTTTGTCTGTTTTATTGTCTTTTCAGTTTCATTGTTTGTCTTTTTCTTTTTTTTTTAATGATTATTTGTAATGACAAATCATTTTTTGAAACACACGTACATTTCAAACCAATTACATATATATAGCAATAGATTACAACAAAAATTCAAATATCCATACATACAAAACAATAGGGGATGGGAGGGGGGATCGGGGACAAGGGCAGGGGATGGGGAGGGGTTCATGAACACAATTACACAGAAAATAAATCATACACATACAAATATTCAACCATTTTTGTTAAACATGCAGTTGGAGTAAATCTTTATGAATGTAATAAGATTACAGAGGATACACCTTCTATTTTGAACTCAAAAGTTCAAATTATTGGAGAAATAAATTGTACAGAAGCCACTTTTGTTCAAACTGTATGCCTAAGTTTATATCTGTGCTTCTGTAATGTAACAAAGGTTTGTGAACATTGAACATTTATGCATTTAGCAGTTTTGTCAGTAAAATTTTGCAAGCAAATCAGTGAAAAAAAAAAAAACAGTGTCTGTCTGTATATTTTGCTTTACACTAAACAGTTCACGTTCCTTGTCAATCACAAGATTACGACAATGTATACATTTCCAAGTCATCAAGTGCTGAATCATTATTTGTCATTGACCAGGAGTTAAATAGATTTCATCTAAAGTTTACTTCATATTTTTTTTATTCCATTAGGCTTTTTGAAATCGTATAGTGTACAATGTCAAACTTTGTAAGCTATAGTGGTTAAGTCTCTGCCCACTCAGTCACTTCTTGAGGAAAGCCAAGTTCAAAGTGGTTTCCTAAGCCCAGATCAGGCGCTCCATCCAGTGGAGGGACAGACATCCTCTATCGACCTGCAGAACACTTTCTTCAGAATCTTATTTTGACCTCACTATTCTCTGGTATCTTGGATTTGTCTGGGACAATACAGTCTTCAAGTTCCAGCCCACCGTTTTGGTTTCTCCCTTAATTCCCCCCACCCCTCTTTTTCCCTTCATGATGGTGGTCTTTGAGATGGCCTGCTTAGCCAGAAAGAAGAGTACCTGCCTGTCTGTCTCCCTCAATGATAGGCTTACTTTTGTCCATTCAAAAGGTCTTTGCTCTCTTTCACACAGCCTGATTGATGGACATCTTCTTCCAGTTGAAGTTCCTCCCCAAACCAGCCAAGTGCAAGTCGAGCAAGTCAGTCTTCTTTATTAGGTGTCTTTCAGCACTGTCCCATGACTGTCTCCCCACATACCAGACAGGTTGCACCATCTCTGCCATCTTATTACCCAGTTGCAGCATTCGTATTGGGCCACAGTTTGATCCCTCATCTACTTCTAGGGCATGATGGAATCCTAGGCTGTCATCAGTCCCCGGGGACTCCAATGCAAATCAGAACACACTGATTTTACTTTTTCAGAAGGCTCACCAGTGGGACTGTACCATCAAGCTAAGATCCTGGTTCCAGTGAGCAATGAATGAATGAAGGGACATCATAGCACTCGGCCAGTGTTCCAGTCTCTCCCCTGACGCATCAACATCCATGTATATATATCCAATTCAGGGCAGGGTGACCACATGGAACTATAGCAGCCTCAGGGACCTCAGACTCCATGGAAGTGCATACAAAATCAACATCCTTGAGATGAAGCCAGTCAGACATTCCTAACATCCTTAAGATGAACTTGAAGGCAGTCAGACACTCCTCTCTTTCCAGAGCAAGCCAGATAGAAGCACATTTGCCTGTTCATGGACAACTCTACACTACCCTGCTGTGTGAACAAAAGGAGAGGGGCACATTCGGTCAACCAAAGCTCTCACGCACTGGTGCTACTTGCTTGCGATCACCTTCATGTCAAGACAAATTGCTGGGAACCGGAACATTATCCTTGCTGATTCTTTCACGTTTCAGCTGGTCCCATAGCATGGACCTTCAGCAAGGGCATTGCCAGGCTGTGTGGGATCCATAGTTAACTTCAGTGAATAAGCTGTTTGCAACATGCTTCAAAGCAAGCATCTCCTGATCTATGTCTCTCCAGTCCCAGATCTAGAGATAGAATGATAGACGATTGATGCTCTGTCCATGCTGTGGGCTGGCCTGGGTTGCTTAAATGCTTCCCCTCTTTATTCTTCCTCCCTCCCCCACCCCTTTCCAATCCTCCACAAAGTATTTGGATGCCAACATTTTGAGAGATCCGCCTCATTCTTGTTGGACCCAAGAAGCTAGGGTGGTCCTGGTTCCCAGACCTTCCTTTCTGTCTCGCCTTCAGTTCATCCTTACAATTTCATCAGGATCTCCTACGGCAGCCTCAGTCAGGTACTACTTCCCTGTCAATCCTTCATCTTCGTGTGTGGCACCTATGTAAGCATACTATACCAGAAACCCACCCACACCTCTGCCCACTTCAGCCGGACTCAGTGGTTCAGGGCACTCCTAGTTGGCTGGGTTGCTTCAGCTGAACTATAGGCCATTGTGATTTCATCTCATCGCTTGAATGCAGAGTCCTCGTATGATAACTGTTAGCACAATTGGTTTGCATGGTGTGGCAGCAACTTATTTCAAGCTACACTTCCATCCCAGCCGGGAATTTCAAAATCCAGTTACCAGTAGTGCAAAGGTTATCAGCCAGCTCTAGTAGGGGTTAGCAATTAGGCACCTGCACCATCATCCAGCAAGTTCAGAAGGTTCCTTCTTCCATTAGTTCTTCCTGCAAGAAATCTGTCTGGAGTTGCTGTCAAGGAGTCCTGATCCCATTGCCAGATTCTTTATCTGGATCTTTTCCCCGTCCTGGGCTTTCTGAAAAAAAACCCTGTCCTTTGAGCTGGTTTTAACAGCTTTTCAACCTCCTCTCTTACAAAATATCCTTACTCCTCACTCTCAGTGTTGCTGTGAGATTCAGAGTTTCAGTGGCAACCCCAGGGACATTACCCTTCACCAGGTTGGGTTTGTCACCCTACATTTTCTGCCGGGAATTTCACCAAAAACACAGACGGAGGCATTACCTCATTTCTCCATCCAGGTTAAGGCTCTGTCTGATCTTTATGGGGAAGAAAGGAGAGAGAGCAGAGGTAGGTGGTGAAGAGTCATGAACCTTTGCCCTTTCAGATGCCTATGCCATTAATAGGAGAGGTTCTGTCATACATGTCTTCAACGTTGCCTTCTCATCTCTCTCATCATCAATAACGAGGGATTCATCAGCAGGCATAGTACTATAGTAGCTCACCAACATTATTCACAGAGCATACATACTGTCACTAGTGTCAGGCTCAGAGCAATCTTATCAAGCTCAGCTTGATACCTCACAAGGTCAGTGAGATTGCCTCTTCAGCAATATTCCAACACTCTGTTTTTCTGCACATCCACATGACCTGGGGTGTTTTTGATTCCAAGGAAATATCCTTTATCTTGCCTAACTCAACTATAATTATCTCCATATCTGACTCAGCAAACCTTTATGGCAGTTTGTCTTTCTCTTCTTACTTTGAATTATGCAAGAGTTTGATAAGGTTCAGTGTATCATATGACATCAAAGTGGGGAGTTTTTTCCTCATGCTTCATGTTTGACTAAATATACGTACCAGGTCAAACGTATATTCCCACCTGTCCCACCCTCTAATATATCTATGGCCGTTGGGAGGTCTTCGGTTTGGTCATAGAATGATAAGAACATGCAGCCTGCTACAGAAGAAAAATGGTGAGATCTTATTACTGTAACAGCTTAAAAAAAAAAAAACTTGGACAAAAAAAGCTCATCTACTGTGGTAGTCTGCAAGAGATTGACATGGTATATAAATATCTATCCAAACAGGAAATATGACAAAAACTGCCCATTTTGTTCTGATTTGATTTATGAGTATAAACACTGAGAGTGAGAAACCTTATTTAGTCATTGATTGAAGCTGTCTGTGTCTTCTTTGAAGACTCCCAGTGACACAGCGGAACTTTTTCATTGTATTATTCTTAAAACAGAAACCAAAGTATATTATATTGGATGGCATTTTTACAGTGGATTATTCTTAAAGCACAACCAAAGTATGTTTTATTGGACAGTCCTACGAAAACAACAGATCCCTTGGCAAATGTCAACTCATGGCCCTTTCGGCATTCTGTTTTTTCTTGAGGTCCCAAACAGACATTTACATCAAATTACAATATTGCATTTGCTTCATTCAGAGTGTTTTACTGTAGACAATTTTTAGGATTTCCAGTCTACAGTTTATTGTATGAATCTGTTTTCTGTCATGTGTAGAAATGTTCGTTTGTTTGTTTGTAAAGGCAGTCTCAAATTGTGGCTCTAAATTCGTTTCTCCAGGTAATTAATGTGAAACTATCAGAGTGTGTGTGTGTGGTATGTGTGCTTGTGTGTGTATTTGTGTATCTGTGTGTGTGTGTGTGTGTGTGTGAAGGCCAGATACATGGTTTTGTGTATAGTGAATTGTTGATTATGGAATGTGGAAAATATATATATATATATATATATATATATACTTAATTGTTCAGCATTATATTGTTTGGTCAATCAGTGGGTGATTGCATCTCTTACAGATCCAAGGAAAGGTTGTTCTGCACAATTCTTAGCCACTGACAATGCTTGGGTTATTGAACAGCAGAGCTGACCACTCAGACTGTTCTATATCTTTTGACCTCCCTTGCATCCTTAAATGGATCCTTAAGCATAGGCTCAAAGATTGTCCATTACATTTTATACTGTTTGCGTAATATTTTTCAGTTTTCAACAACTTTTTTCCTCTCCACACTTTCGTTTTTGTTTAATTCTACTACCTTTCGCTGGCTGCTTTGGGGGTGGTGCTGTTGGATTCTTTTTGGAACCCTTGGTGGTCGGAACACCACAAAATTATGGACTGGTGTGTCTCTATCTGACGCCAAGAGCACAGACACAATCAGCCGTGTCTCCCTGATGAGTCCGATCCAGCGGACGAAAGGCCTTGGAGCAGGCGATACATATAGATCTGTCTTCGAGAGGGATTGCTATAGTTTCCTCATACAGCTAGTGAAGGGTTTTTATATTTTGATATACATTTTCCCATTTACTTCATTTCCCCTTTTTTTTTTTTTCTCAATCTTTGCCAAATCATTACTATAATGATGGAAGAATTGTTAACCTGCACTTGTTTTCCCCCACTACTTAATTGTTCAGCATTATATATATATATATATATATATATATATATTGAATATAAACAAAGTTTGCTCTTATGTCTCAGATTGTAGAAATAGTGGGGTGATAAGCCTTCATATCTGCAGTGGCAGATGATTTTGCCTAACTGACAGTATGTGCTTGAGTGGGTGAATGGGGAATAATAAATGCTTCTCAAAATGAACCTTCAGCAAGTTTATAGTCTCCGAGGCGGGAGACCACCATCTCCAATGGGGAGGAAGCTCACTAACATATATAACTCCTGGTCAGATACCGATATTTCGAAACCTGATTGTTTCTCCACAGTGACCGCGGAAAGTGGTAATTTGACTCCTCTGCCTTTTCGGTTTTAAGAAGAATGCTATACCAGAAAAAGGCTGGTGTGCAATACCGTAGTATGTTTGTTGAGTTTTCAAAAAAACTAACAAAGGTGCCACCTAAGAAGCAAAAGAAAATCATGAAAGAGCAAAACAAACTACATTTTCTTGTGAAAAGCAGAAAAATAAAAAAGATAACCTCTTAAGACACAAGTGCTGAGGGCCAGTTCTTGGAATGAATCCGCAAGGGACTAAATTACAATAAACAATAATTCCAAGGATAAGTACCGAGCACCATTCCAGCAACTTACAGAGCAGCTAGGTGTTGCAATGACTGCAAGAAATATTGAATTATAAACAAAGCTTGCTCTTATGTCTCACTATTTCTACAATCTGAGACATAAGAGCAAACTTTGTTTATAATTCAATATTTCTTGCAGTCATTGCAACACCTAGCTGCTCTGTAAGTTGCTGGAATGGTGCTCGGTACTTATCCTTGGAATTTATTGTTTTATTGTAATTTAGTCCCTTGCGGATTCATTCCAAGAACTGGCCCTCAGCACTTGTGTCTTAAGAGGTTATCTTTTTTTATATTTTCTGCTTTTCACAAGAAAATGTAGTTTGTTTTGCTCTTTCATGATTTTCTTTTGCTTCTTAGGTGGCACCTTTGGTTAGTTTTTTTGAAAACTCAACAAACATACTACGGTATTGCACACCAGCCTTTTTCTGGTATAGCATTCTTCTTAAAACCGAAAAGGCAGAGGAGTCAATTACCTCTTTCCACGGTCACTGAGGAGAAACAATCAGGTTTCGAAATATCGGTATCTGACCAGGAGTTATATGTTAGTGAGCTTCCTCCCCATTGGAGATGGTCTCCCGCCTCGGAGACTCTAAGCTTGCTGAAGGTACAATCTGAGACATAAGAGCAAGCTTTGTTTATAATTCAATATTTCTTGCACAGGGCTTCCGTTAGACTACAGCATTTGCCGGTATTTGGTACCGGCAAAGAAAAAATTTTCCGGTACAAGCCAAGCACTAGCCGGTACCATCCTAATCATGCAGCATAGAAAATAAAATCAAAGTATTGGGGTCAATCATGCAAAACAACTGCAAGTGGCTACACGGACGGACTAATGCAACAACCGATGACAGCACAAATCATTTTGCAGTGCACGAAACGGGCAGATATCAAAGTAGAAAACTAGGGGAGAGGGGGTGAAATGCTTGGTTCACCCAGACAGAAATGGAACAAACCGTTACCATAAACACTGGCTATATTAATGAGCGCAGTCCATTTTTTTTAGCTCGGTAAAAAAAAAAGGGTGGAGAGGCAGGAGCAAGGGTGGAAGAGTGATGACGCGTGGCTGTCGTCACCACACTTACTGTTTAGTTCCCACCACTTGCATGGCCATCCTCTCATCTGACGATAACCAGGTGGCATTGAGACAGAATGTGTATGCAAGAGAGAGGCTGTTCTGCCGGTACATGGTACCGGTGACTTTTATGTTTATCGGTACAAGGCAAATATTTACCGGTAAAAACCGGCATATGCCGGTCTAACGGAACCTCTGCTTGCAGTCATTGCAACACCTAGCTGCTCTGTAAGTTGCTGGAATGGTGCTCGGTACTTATCCTTGGAATTTATTGTTTTATTGTATATATATATATATATATATATAGCCTATGTACAGCTTTGTTTCATTGCACAGCTCTACATCCAGAGCATGGGTTGCTGTGGACGGATGGCAAAGGTATCCACCTAGCTCCTGTGCATTTGTACCATGACCAGGTGGAAAATGTAGGATCAACACGTCTTGGGGAATTTGAGTAAGTCAGCTGCTGTGTTCTCTCTGTTTTTCGTAAATTTGTGAGTGAAATTCTCAACTTCACTTACAACTTCTATACTTTACTTGGCTCTTGCTGATTCCCACTACATTTGTTGTCTAACCATGTCTTGTTAGAATGGCCATTAACTTTAACTAGTTGTAATTCATTATAGAACAAAGTGTTGTTAGAGCCGAGTGTGCTCTGTGTCTTGTTTTTCTGCCTGTGCAGTACACCTGCCTATGTAGTGATTTTTGTTTTAATATACTGAATGTTAACTGCAATTGTATTTCTCTGACTTAAATAATTTCTGAATTTTTTACCATAAAATACCTGGTTTAGGAGTACACTACTGGAACTTCAGTAAAGAAACCCCAAAACCCCGTGAAATTAAATCTTAAAAGAAACATTAATTTGCAGTTTTGTGTGAATCTAGCTTATCTCGCCAGAATATCGTGTTTTCTTTTTATAGGGACAGAGTCCGTTAACAGAGTAAGATTAATTACCCCAAATTAGTGAATAATTAAGCATTTTCTTCTTTAAGTTACACTGAGTGAGATTAAATACCTCCTTAAGTCCAAATCTTTGCCAAGTCATTACTATGAAGACAGTCAAGTTGTTGGCCTGCGCTTGTTTTTCTCCCACTATTAGATTTGTTCGTCTTTGTATTTGTCTGACTTTATTCAAGTTTTAAAAGGCTGTGCCAGTCTTGAATAAAAGTTACTCTGTGTTAGGTTTTTCTTATGGGAGCAAAAGTTACCATACTTGTTTACTATTTTTACCACTATTAATCAATGAATTATTAAGTATTCACAGATTCTGATAAGTTGCATGGTCATCACTAAAATAACATTGTATTGATAAGTTCAGCAAGTAAAATTGTTCTTCTGTCAGTGTGAGCCTTGGCTCCTCTCTCTGTCTCTCTGTCTCTTTCTCTCTCTCTCTCTCTCTCTCTCTCTCTCTCTCTCTCTCTCTCTCTCTCTTTCTCTCTCACTCTCCCCTATGTTTTTTTTTCAAATGACATAATATTAGGTTGCTATCAATGGAATTGAGTTTTAAAACAAAAATAAAGATATTCATTGTGTTCATCTGAAAATTAACCCCAGGATATAAGCCATATCCCAAGGACAATCATTGAAATTTAATGGTAATTGGTAAGACAAAGTATCAGAAGATGATATTTTTTTTTCTTTTTCTAACTCCACTCAGGTATTTTATTTGAAAACAAGTATCAAATAATGTTAGTTGTTGGAAATTATACAAAACTGGATTAAGTCGAGCCCTCTTTTTAAAGTGATACCTAATAACTTGAGTTTTAGATTTGGAACTTTAATTACTTGATTTTATTGGCCTGATCAGTTGACGTAGACTAACCTTATATAAACTTAATGGTTGCAGTGCACAGCCAGTGGCTGCTCTTTTTGTCTTTGTACGCAACCATAGAGTCTTGGTTTATTGATTCCACCAGAGAAGTCAAAAACTGAGCTTGGGCCCTGTCCCCGCAACACACCTCTTTTTTGTTTCCTTTGATGATATGGGCTTTGGACTAGATCGGTCAACCCGTCGTTCCACCTTGATATATGCAATCACTTACAACAATGCCATATGAACATTTTGAACAAGCGACAAGCTACACATATGCCTGGCTTGAAATAATTGCAGCGTTTAAGTTAATAAAACCATGCAGTTGGACACAACTTGTTCTAAACACTGACTGCACTTGTTTTGACTTGGTTTGAAGCATTGCTAGGGATGAATGCAGATTTTTATTGAAAAATGTTGATCATAATCAAAGAGCAATCGGTCTATGGTCAGCATCTGGTGTATGAATACTCTGATGAAATCCCCAGCATCACAACAAGAATAAGGCCCATTTACAAATTGCACTTTTGTATGCCCCATATTTTGTTTGGCATGTCATCCATCTAGACCAGCATGTTGGGTTGTAAGGCACTTGGTTCATCATTAACAGTAAAAATTCATTCAACACACCCACACACACACACCAACACACACACACACACACACAATATCACTTCTTCAATTCACTCTTACCCTATCCTCCCACTCATCCCATAACCTGCATGTCTTTCCATTCCACTCTGCAGTCAACATTTTCTATATAGGCCTTTATCAGGCATAACAGATTTTTTTAAAAGTTCTTTGTGTGTGCAAACTTCTTTAGTTAGAATACTTTTCATTACATTAATTGCTCACAAATCGTATGTGAAAGTGAAAACAAACTCGACTTTAACTGCCTGTCAAAAACACCAAAATATTATAATACAGCACTTGCTGCTGAAGTTTGTGTACTTTTTGTAACATAGTATAACAACACACACGGGTTGTTACTTTTACTTGCAATGTCCGTGACAAAGATTTTGACGGTGACGGTCACTCATTTTTACGACGCCGTTGTGTCACTCACACCCCACACACACACACACACACCACAACACACACACACACTACACCAACACATTTTGCAAGCTTTGCAGTTGCACATTGTTTATTGAACTGATTTTTTTTTTTCTTGGAGGGTCAGTGTAAGAGTTTGTGAAAGACGACTGTGGTACACGGGAGGTTGGGAGGGATTGGAGATCCAATGGGAGGGAGTCATCTCTGCGCCAAGAATTATTCTTGCATGGGCTTGTGTGCACACATGCGCCACAGCGCGCTTTTGCTTGAATATGTTTTCTTGAAAAGGAAGCTGATTTTTTCAACTTTAAAAAAGGCAAACAAGTTGTCTCAGATAGATGTTACTAGCAAACCCATGTTGTTACACACACACCTACTCCTTTTCAAAACGGTGCGTACTGAGTTTGGTTTAGGTTTTTCATTTCTGTTGTTCTTGTTTTTCTTTTTTTGTTCCTCCTCACACTTTCAGTTTATTCCAGAACGAGGGCTTTTAAAAATTATTTATCTGCGTATCACTTTGATTAAGATCAGGGAAAAAAACTCTCTCTCTCTCTCGCCTCTCTTCTCATCGCCTCTCTCCTCTCGTCCGTCCTCTCTCTCTCTCTGTGTCTCTCGCTCTTGTTCTTCTCACACACAAAAGTCACAGAACTTGCATAGCCATCAGCACACACCCACACACACAAACACCGCATGCACACACAGATGCACGCATGCACACACACACACACACCACACACACACACACACACACACACACACACACACACAGTTTCCACAAATGTTTATTCATATCCTGACACTGGTGATCATCTGTCTGCATGTCCCTGTCTCTCAGCATTGAGCACTGGTGAACATCTGGTCTGTCTGTCTCTGTCTCTTTCCTCTTTTATTCTCTCGCATCTCTCATTCTCTGATATCTCAATCTCCTCGTGGGCTCGGCTCTCTCTCCTCTCTCTCTCTCTCTCCCTCCTCTCTCCGCTCTCTCCTCCCTCCCCCCCCCTCTCTCTCTCTGTCCCCTCCCAAGGTCCCTCTCCAACCATCCTTTCCCCTCCTTATATCTTCGTCCCTTGCGCCTTTTAAAAGTTTGCTTTTTAATCTGGTCATCAAAAGGTCATAATTTAACATCACTTCTATCCCCTTGAGATATCCTCATCTGCCTCTTAACCATGTCGGTTCCTCCCTCCCTCTCCCTCATATTTCCTGTTCCCACTCTTGCTTGCCCCTCTTATCCACCCTGCATACATTAGCAGATTGTTGAGATTCAGACCACGTGCACACCACAAAATAGGCTCAGGCCTGATCAGGTTTAGAGCGATATCTAGAGTGACAGTTTACTGCACCCTGTGTGCTTGTACACAATCGCCAGCAGAGAGAACTGAGTCACCCATACTGGCAGTCCACATCTCTTTGGAGCTCGATCTCTTTACCATATGGGTTCTTTTTTCGGTCCGCCCTTCCCGCCTTTGGTTGCTACTTGCACCATTAAATGTTGTTGTAAGTGAACAGGTTTCAACTTTAAAGCTTACAACTCAGTGGCTCGAAATCGATTACTTCTTTGACTTTTTATTTACCAAGAGAAGCGCTCTCCCTCTCTCCTCTCTCTCCTCGTCTCTCCCTCCTGTCTCTCTCTACCTCTCCTCTCTCTCTCCTCACACCACAACAACACACACACACACAGCAGGTTGCACACTTGTATGCGCGCGTGGCGTCGCACACACACACCCACCCCACACCACACACACAACACACACACCACACCACACACACACACATCTCATTCCCCTCCGTTTCTCTCCCTCACACACATACAACACACCGCGTGCGTTCGCGCAACACAACACACCCACACACACACACCCACACACCCACACACACACACACACACACACACACAGGTGTATCTGAGAATGACCACACAACACACACACACACACACACACATACACAACCACACACACACACACACCACACACACACACAAAACATTACATATGGGCATTGCACGCTCCCCCCCATCTCCCCTCATACACACACACACACACACACCACACACCACACACACACACACACACACACCACACTAAATGAATAAAGGGTGTTTTTTTTAAAACCAAAGTTGATAGGGGGAAAAACAGCATTTCTGAAGTGCAGGAGCTCTGACCTATACTCACAGGTTTCAATAACTTTCCTATGGGGGTTGGGCTTCACGAGGCCTTTATCTTAAAGTTCTGTGTTTTAAAAGAAGGTGACTTGTAAAGAAAAGGAATCGTGCATCGATTCCACTCTTTCTCATGACAAGGACAAAAGTACATAACTGTCAGCAGGAGCAAGTGTTCCAAATTGCAAGTTGTATGAATACTGAAAATTTGAGAAGACAACTCTGTTACTGTTTGCTTAAGTGTTTTTACTGTCGGTATTCTCTCTTAATCACTCACATCCCTCTCACTGTCTCTCTCTCACTGTCTCTCTCTCTCTCTCTCTCTCTCTCTCTCTACTCTCTCTCTCTCTCTGTATAAATTCATGTGTGTTCCTGCTTTGTTTCTGCACAGTTGTCTGGGTAACAACATAGTGTGTGCCCTGGAGTGGTACATGAAGTCATGTGGGTCACAAACAGCACTATCAGGCTTAAAGAACACAGATGATATGTAACAGCCACTGAACTAGCCATACCCCTTCGCTATGCCCCCTTTTCCTATCTCCCCTCTCCTCCCCTCCCCCTTTAACCTAGACCAGCTTCAAATTCCTTGAAAGAAAGTTAGAAACAGAAGACAACAACAACAAAAAAGGGGGATAAACTGTCAGCATCTGGGATTGAACCAGATTCTTCTAGAATCATATTTTCAGTCTAATGCCCTCCTGACTGAGAGTTCCAGTTGACAGTTTTTTCATCTACATGAATGCCAGTGGTGAGATGTGGTTGACCAGCTTTTTAAAGTCCTGACATCATTTTACTTCGCTGAGCGCTGGCATTTAAAATGCAACTAATGCAGTTGTCTAGCACAAAGAGAGTTTGCTCTTGATCTGCCCAAAATGCTAATGAGTCGCCACAGAGGGTGGAAGGAGATCAGATGAATATGGGATTTATTCATACAGAGCAAGAGCGCAGACTGACACACAGACACATACATAGACAGAGAGAATGCACTTTATATATTAGATGATGCATTTTTCCTGTGCAAGCAGGCTGCAGAGTACTTTATAATGCATAGAAAATAGAAACTAAGGACAGTTTCATAAATGAGTGTATAGATCATACACACTCAGTCATTTCACATATTATGTATGCATGAACAGTCAACCATAACCTCAGAGTACTTATAAAAAAAAAAAATAGGTGAACATACATGATATGTATTTAACAACTATAACTAGTCATAGGATTTCAGGTTGAAAATTTTAGACTAGATTTGGTTTCTGTTGTCTAATGAAATAGAATCGATTCTTTAATCTGAAAACAGCTGTTGCACACAGATACAGAAACTGATATAAATACATTCATCAGTGTTGTGAAAGCTAATTCTGTACTTCATCTTTCAGTTTTTAATTTTAGTTTTTGGAGTAATCCTTTAAATAACAACTTCCCAAAGTCCATGAAAATTTGGCTGTTGATCAAAGAGAGAATCTTTAATGGCAGATGAATCTAAAAGAGACCAAAGAAAAATGTTCAAGAAAAGAAAAAAAAGCTCTAGCCTACAAACATTTTTTTCCAAACTGCACCTGTTTTCAGGGAGAAAAAATCTGATTTTTCATGAGAGATAATCTCAACAGCAAATTTCAGATGCACAGGTCTGCTGCTGAAAAGCCTTTTGTCTATTGTTTCAAGTGAAGAAGTGAAAGTCTTTGGTGAGAGCATCTACACAAATAACTGAAACTATGTAAAGAAAAAAAAGCAGAAGAAAAAAAATTGAAATAACACAGAGCTCAATTCCTCAAAATTTGTTTGCAGAAACTATGTGTAAGCCTGGCCCATTCTAATGAATAGTGTGAACAGTTAACCAATGTGATAAGAAAAAATAGGCCTAAAAACAAAAACAAAATAATTTAGAGTAGCATGTGGTAGCCAGTGCAGTTGTACAAAGGAAAAAAAGGATGCAGGGAAAGGGGAATTCTCCAACCACAGGTTCAAATGACGCATAAATACCAAGGGATGACAGTGACAAAGACTGTTAAGTGAAGTGTCAAGACAGCAGTGTTGAATTGTCTGGCTAGTCAGTGACCCAGCACAAGTTAAGTGAGGGACCATTAGAGGATCTGTGTGGATCTTTTCCATTGTTGACTCTGATTACCCATGGTATTAAGGAGCCTGTGCCAGCTAGTCAGTGACGTAGTGGATAACTTTTTTTCTTTCTCCCCATGGAGTAGGTTGAGAGAATATCCATGGATGATTCAAGTCTTGTGGATCGTCTTTAATTTTTCCTCCGCACACAGACTTAACTCTTTCACAAGATACCTGAACTGTCTGAATGTTTGCTGGGTATTTAAGGATATGTGCAAGGAAGCAGTACATTTAGCTCTCCTAGTCCTAGGGCCTGAAGATACTCTCAGGAAAAAAGGCAAATCATTGTCAAAGTCAGTTTCAGGAGTTTTTCTTAATGCATGAGTGGCAGCTTTGTTACACTAGAGAAAATTTGCCAAGTGTGAGTGCAGTTACAAGCAGAGCATGGTATGCCACACATGCATGCAACATTTTGAAAAAAATTAGACTGGAATGTCAGTCTTTTGGATGAAGGGATAAACCTGAGGTGGTGTATGCAGTGTGTGATATGTATGTGCACACATACAGACAAAGACAAAAATTAATAAAGAAATAAATGAATATTCCTGTTAAAATTCTGCTGGAAAATCTATTTTGATTGATGAAAAGAAAAGTAAGAAAACATGAAAGGTGCCATACAATGATGACATGTTGTTTCTCATACAGAGAAATCACTGTGATAAAGAAGTAATGCAGTATAATACAACAGTACAATACAATCTGTTGAGACAAGAAAATCATACAATACAACTCAAGGCAAAGACTGACTGATTAGAAGGGGCTGGAGATATCAAATGCAGGCAAAAGTACTTTGTTGATAATACTAGTACCACTGTGAATAGTGTTGATATGATCATTACTTTAGCATAACACTGAGCATGTAATTGCCATGGGCATTCAAATAAGATTGGATAAACTCAGTTCATGTTGCTTATTCTCAAGCCTGTGGGATAACCTCATTGCATTTAAATGAAGGCTAGATCATACAAAATGTAAAGCCTTATAAGTACAAGAAAAGTAAGTAAATTTTGATCTTTCTGGGGGGACAAAGCAAAGACAGCTCAGTAGAACGTAAAAAGCAGACAGCTTTTAGGGGGTACTACTAGAATGCCTGGTCAGTAATTAAGAACAACACTGCACCATAATCAGTCATGTATGATTCTGTTTGTGTACATTGTGGGTTTCTCCCAAGGTTTACGAGTCTCTCGCCTCACTTAACTTATTTTATGTCAACTTCTAGTCAGAATGTTTCTTTGTCACAGTCTGCTTGCCTGTAATGTGGACAACTTTTCTAATGCCTACCCCCTCTGTATGTGTGTCTGACATTTTGTCTGTCTCTCTGACTGTCTCAGTCTGTCTGTCTGTCTGTCTTTCTCCCTCTCTCACACACACTCTCTGTCTGTCTGTCAATCTGTCCGTCACTATCTCTCTCTGTCTCTCTGTCTCTGTCTCTCTTCTCCCTCTCTCCCTCTCTCTCTCTCTCTCTCTCTCTCTCTCTCTCTCTCTACCTCCCTCCCCCGAGTCCCTCCCTCCCTCCCTGTCTTACAAAAGTTACAGAGGTTCTTCATTGGTGTGTAATTCATATCAATGTTACATGCTGTGTTCAAAAAAAGATCATGATGGAGTATAATCTGTGTGTGTCTGTCTGCCTGTATGTATTGTGCGTGTGTGTGTGGTTGGGAGAGGGTGTCAGTATACTTTCCATATTTTTTCTTCTCTGTGTGTGAGAGGTGGCAATGGGGAACAGATAGAACTTCTTTTGAATAATTTATGTCAAATGATGTGACTCACCAACAGGAGACAAAGCATGTAAAAGGGAAGAATTTTATATATAAATTCAAAACTGTGTTTAATTTGTTGTGGATATAAATTTACTTTGGTGAATAAAGGGGGAGGCAGGGGGGAAGTTAGAACCAGTGTTAACTCCAAGAAAAAATCCCCCCATACTGAATGGCCTGGCATAGATTCGAACCCTTCACACAAGGATCACCATGATTACAAGTCCTGTGAGTTGACTTCAACGTGGTGACAGCCCTTTTCACCTTTTGCGGTCGGCTGGGCTATAGGCAACATTACCTTACCTTACTTTACTGATACAAGTCCAGCGTTCTATCAACTGAGCTATTCCAGCCCCTCAAATAATGATGAAAACATAGCGACTGAATTTGCAAATGAATGAGAGCTAAACTGACAATATTAACTAGAGGTTACTGTGGATCCACAAGCAAATGTGACTGTGAAAACAGCAGGACTTCACAAAACTGTATTAGCTTCTTGCACACACATGAGAGTAATGAAGCTGACTTCCATTTCAATTAATATTATAGCACAATGTTTGCAACATTCCCTGAGAAATGATAGGTGCATGTAGTAAATAATTTAGTCGTCAGATAATTGATTCAGTTTTGAAATCTACTCACCCACCTGCATTTGCACTCGCCTCAGGCCACAGGTGACTGAATTTGTCCAGCCCCTGTGATCTCTCTCTGTCTTTGTCATCCTTTCCCTTCCTCCCTTCCACTCCCCTGCACCCTGTCTCGTTCGCCCCCATGTGTCTCTCAGCCAGTCTGTCCATCTATCTGTTTGTCCTCTCTCTCTCTGTCTGTGTCTCATCTCTCTCTCTCTCTTTCCCTCCCCCCTGCCCCCCCCCCCCCCCCTCTCTCTCTCTCTCTCTCTCTCTCTCTTACAGTCTTTCAGTTCATCTCACTATTCATTTTTCAAAAAATACAAAAGAACGAAATAAATAAAATGGGTGATGAACCTAGTAGATGATACTTGCCGACTAGTGCAACACCAAGCAACGAAAAGGGGTTAATTCATTCAAACTAGTATATTTCTTATGGGTGGCCATGGTACCATTATGGCTAAGTGGGCCAGTAATGTCATAAATCTGAACACCATCAGAGGTAATTGAGACTGCCATGAAAAAAGCTTTATAGCATGATTTTATGCTAAATGATAACCCAACAGATGTTACACATTTGTCAGCTTACAGCTTAATACTTATTGATCTTTTTCTGGGTTGCTAGGTGCATGTTCAAGCCCCTAATGATTTATGATTGATGGTTTGGATGGTTTTGTGGCTGTGCATGCATATCTGTAGCCATCAGTTATGTACTGTAGCATTTAGGTTTTGTCTTGAGCTTAATATCATGATCCAGTCACTTTGTCAGAGGGACTCGAGCTCTGCAAGTTATATAGTCTGTTTCTGTCTCTCACATTATATGAAATAGTCTCCCTCTCTCCCTCTCTCTCTCCTCTCTCTCCTCTCTCTCTCTCCCTCTCTCTCTCTCTCTCTCTCTCTCTCCTCCCCCTCCCTCCCTCCCTCCCTCCATCCCTCCCTCCCTCTGAAACAGTAAATGGATAAAAGTTAGGTAGATAGATAGATAACTATAGATGGATAGATAGATATTGAAATAGATAGTTATATATGTATATAGTTATATACATAGTTAAATAGTTACAGTTTTTTTTTATATATGTAATATATATATATCAGTATATGTGTGTGTATGTGTGTGTGTGTGTGTGTGTGTGTCTCTCTCTCTCTCTTCTCTCTCTCTCTATATATATATATATATATATATACCGTAAATACCGAGTATAAGCCCATCCCTCCATTGCACAATTTAAGGCCCAACGAGGGGAATCCATCCACGCACACGCACGCACACACACATACAAATACGAGCATACAGCTATAGAGAGAGTTAGACAGACACAGTGGTATAACGATTTTAATAAATAAGGTCATCTCTTCAAGGATTGCCTGAAAAAGAATATGGGGAAAATCAATTATTAATCTTTCATTTAAAAATAAAGTCACGACCTTTTCTCTTCAAGGATTGTCTGAACAAAAATACTGTATTGGAAAAACAATGATTAATCTTTCATAAAAATTTTTTTTAAATCATTCGTCCTTTTCTCTTCAGGGATTGTCTGAACAAAAAAAAAAAAAAAAAAAAAAAAAAAAGGGGGGGGGGGGGGGGGGGTGTCAAATCAATGACTTATCCTTCATTTAAAAAAATAAAGTCGCTTTTCTAATCTAGCTAACTCTTTTTGTTCTTCAGTCAGATTGCATGAATTGTCAGTGAACCTAGTCAAATCCAAAGAAGTCTTCCTCATCTTCTCTTCCCTCTTCCTCTTCTTCCTCCTGGTTATGATCATCGTTGGCAGAGGGAAGGTGAACCCCAATGTCCTCTGGAAACCACTCCAGAGTCTAGTCATCTTCTGATCCATCCATGGCATTGGAGATAGCACATCTCTTGAATGCAGTGACGATGATGTCAGGTCTGATGCTGTCCCAAGCTCTGCCCACCCAGCTGATAACGTCCTGTCGAGTTGGTTGCCTCAGATTGCCCGCGGCTGTCAGTGGACAGTCTTGTCTCATCCAGGTGACCCAGCTGTCACGAATAGAATCTTTGAAAGACTTTGTGACGCTTACGTCCACTGGTTGGGCGAGAGGGGTTGCAGCCCCCAGGAATGTACACCACATCCACGTTGCACTCTTGTGGGGCTTCCCTCACTTCTTGGGTGCAATGAGCCAGGTAGCTATCCAGTACCCACAATCGCCGGCCATCTGCTGGGCACAAGATTCGCCTGACCCACACAAACAGAGCCTCTCGAGTCATCCACCCATTCCTCGTGGCATGAACTCAGACGTTGTCTGGCATCTGCAGCTGTTGATAGACCCGTGGAGGGATAAGGCCATTTCTTCCCTTGAAGATGGTCATTGCTAGGAACTTTGTCCCGTCTGCTGCAACAAACAAGGCTACAGTGAAGCCCCGTTTTTTTCTGCTCTTGTTGTCTTTGTTCTGACCTGACGACAGCCTTTTCTGTCATTGGTCCTTTGAGGCAGCATATCAAATCTCGCCATTGTTTGATCCATATTCATGATGCAGTTCAAGGGATAGTGATGGCGTCTCCGCAGCATCAGTACAGCATGCCGTAATTAAAGAGCAGATCCTGGAAATCCCCTGACAACTTCTGGCTGATGGAGGTGCTTCTTAGTGTTGATATGTCATGGCGGCTTTTCCAGCGTTGAACCCACATGTCTGAGGCAACGAACCCATCCAGCTGCAAAACACCTGCAAAAGAAAGCAGAATCAACATAATCCGTTTCATGTGCGTTTACCAATCTGTGGAAAGATATATGATGTTCTAAAAATAGCACTGAACTTTTACACACACACACACAAACCACCCCCCACCCCCACCCCCCCCACCCACACACATACACACACACACACACGCGCACACACACACACACACACACACACACACACAACCACACACACACACACACGCGGGCGCACGCGCACGAACATGCATGCAATTTGTTAGAAAGAGTGTCGGAAAAGAAACGAGGCTTACCTGCTATTTCTAAAGCTCTGATTTTGAGGTCTTCGTTGCAAACAATCCTTGCTGCTGCTCGTTCTTGATCCAAATATTCAAGCACAGCCAGATCTAGTTCTTCTGATGCAACACGTTTACCAGGATGAATCTTCTTCTGCTCCTTTTGTTTCCCTGCTTGATTCTGTATTAAGCATGCCTCATTTCATTCCACTGCTGCACCCGTTTTCCATCAACTCCAAACTCTTTGGTAGTTTTCAGAAACATTGTGACTTCGTAAGAACTGGGGGTCAGAAAGTTTGAAATCCACTGAATATGACTTCCGACAAGGCATAGTCCTATTTCTGACAAACAACCATTAACTGAAAAGAAACAGGACCTGCTGGTCACTTCCGGTGATCCAAAGTGTAAAAGGTTGATGTCACTACGGAAATATGATGACTCTTTCTTGGGCACACACACATACAGAGAGAGAATGTTCTAGAGAGAGAGGGGGAAAGAGAGAGAGAGAGAGATTGGGGAGAGAGAGAGAGAGAATGAAAAAAAAAAAAAAGCTGAATTGGGGGTGGGTTTATACAAGGTATTTCACCCTTCGCACCGGTTTAGCCTCAAAGTAGGGGGTGGGCTTATACTACGAGATGGGCTAATACTCGGTATTTTACGGTATATATATATATAGAGAGAGAGAGAGAGATTTATATAGTTATAATGCAGAGAGCACCTCATTCAGTCATCGTAACATAGCTTTCAGTTTCACAGCCGAGTCACCTGGGAAGTGGTATGTATAAGGTGCAAACTGAGTTGTGAAAACTGTACTTAGGACACACTTCTACCAACATCATTCAAATAGGAACAAAAACACTGACACGCGTGTCACCAAGCATTTCACTTTTCAGCCAGACAAGTCTTATGATTCATAACATGAAATGCATCACAGTCGAGCAGGTGCACTCCAGGATTGTGGAGGTCCTGCTCCAGAGGAAAATATTCTGGATTCGTAAATTAAGAACACTGTTCCCACTAGAACTTGAATGAATGGTGGTGCGAAACTTGAAAAATGGTAAATCTGAGAGCTAAGTGTCCCTGAGGGTAGGGATGGATGCATAAGGGGGAGGGAAATGGCTACACCTGGATAAGCAGCAGTGGTTTATTTGGAAATCATTCTTGGAAAAATATCTGCTAAGGCTGATAACAATGGTCGAGGGACTGCTCTTGGGGGAGGGGGGGGGGGGGGGGGGAGGTCACTCACTTTAGGCAAGGATGACCAACATTGGAGAAGACTGAGGTGCATGACCTCTCCCCCCCCCCCCCCCCTTTTTTTTTTTTAAGGGTGTTGGGTGTGTTTGTGTGTGTGCCATGATGATGGTGGTTGGGCGAGATGGGGATGGGGAAACCATAAACACGCAGGCGCGT
This sequence comes from Conus betulinus, assembly GCA_016801955.1. NCBI lineage: Eukaryota > Metazoa > Mollusca > Gastropoda > Neogastropoda > Conidae > Conus > Conus betulinus. The sequence goes on from JADBJO010009885.1 coordinate 69,759, forward strand.
GCATGCATGCGCGCACACACACACACACACACATACACACACACACACACACACATAACACACACACACACACACACACTCACACACACACACACACACACACACACACACTCACACTCACACACACACACACACACACACACATTCATTTTCATCTGTTCATATCCTTACACCCTATCATACCCATTTTGTATGATATGTACTTACCCACACACTCATGCATGTACACATGCATGCATATACACATCGTCATCGTCATCATTTCTATTATCACATTTACTATTACCATTACTATTACCACTAGTACCACTTGTATTACTGCTACTACTAATACTACTAAGACTTACTGCTGTTGCTGCTGCTACTACTATTACTACTACTACAACTACTACTAGTACTACTACTATACATCATTACATAATGCAAAGCACAAGCATATTCATGCACACATACACACCCCTCTTGCACGCACTCTCTCACTCAATCACTCGTAGACATGCACACCATTCCCACAGCCAGGATATGCACATGCCTTTGAGTGTGTTCTGGTATTGTAGATTGTACTCCATGCTTTTTCACTGTTCCTACTTCTTCCTTCTTCTATTTGGTTGAGTGATTGTCACAATCATTTTGTAGTACCTGTGTGAGCTTGAGACCAGTAAAGTCCCCAGAGGAAGACCAGATGTGCTTGCTGAAAATTTGGAAAATGGTTTAAGCAACTTGTTCTTTCTGTGTTTTGGTGTGTGTGTGTGTGTGTGTGTGTGTGTGTGTGTAGATAGACAGATACATACATACGTACACGCATGCATAGACTGATATATATATATATATATATATATATATGTATATAATCATAGTTATTCAGTTTATATAGAGGTGGAGAAGTGGAGCCTTGCAATGGAGCTTAAGCTTCTCGAAGACAGCTGTCAAGCAAGCGGATTCAGCTCTGGGCTAACCTATTTGCCGCTGTCTTGCTGGATCCCTTCCTCTTCAGTTCTGACTTGGAGTCTCTCTTCTCCAGCCTTTTCTGGGTCTTCTCCTCTTTCCCTGCTGCTGCTGCCAAATCGTAGCCAGATCCGGGTTGTTGGATGCTGGCTCCATGAGGATGTGCCCTATCTTACCCCACTTACTTCTCAGGATTTGTGTGATGACTTGCTGTTGTCTGGCCCTCAGCCACAACTCCTCACTGCTGATTTTGGCATGCTCCCAGATGTTGAAAATGTACTTCAGATAGGTTTTAAATGAAAATAATTTTCTACAGCATTGCACTGGTCTTCTTTCACATCTCAGAGTCGTACTGCAGGACTAATTTGACTTCGCAGTTGGAGAAGTAAAGTTATTGCAGTTGTGTTGACTTTCGCAGAGGCCCAGATGTTCATCAGCATAAAGAAAGCTGTTTGTGCCTAGCCTGACCTGGCAGTGTCGTATCAATCAGTGCCCCCTTGTCTGTCGGTTGCACTTCTCAGGTAAGCAAAGGGCATGACTTCCATGACTGGCTGTCTGCCTGCTGTGACTGATGTTGACAGTGGTGCTGATTTCCATGTGTTTTTTCTCTTGTTGATCCTGAATCCAGTCCCCACTAATGCTATTGCCATGCTGTTTGTCTTGCTGTGCTTCAGATTGCAGTTGTGCAGGATGAGCGTCAGGTCAGGTCAGCAAAGTTTAGATCTTCAAGCTCAGTCCAGAGTGTCCACTGCATTCAGTTGTTCTTGCCTATTGTGGTGTTCTTCATAATCAATCTAACCTAGAGAAATAGGAAAGGCAGCAATACATACCCTTGACAAACTCTGAGTTTGACCTCAAAACTGACCACTGGCACATTTGAGCAATTTGGCATGACAAGTCTCGATTGGTACTCGGGAATAGGGATACAAGTTGTTCAAGTGCTCCGTAATGCTATAACAGCATCCATAGGGTCTCTTTCCACTTGGAAAGCCTTCTCATAATCCATGAATGTAGATGGGGGAGTTCCATTTCAGTGACTGCAGCATCATGATGAGTAGTGTGGCAATCTGTTCTGTGCAGGATGTACCCCTACAAAAATCTGCCTATTCACCTTGGAACCTCTAGTTTTAGTTAAAAAAAAAAAAAAATGATGGCTAGGTGTTTTGTAGTGGCTGTCATCTTAAATGTTTTTGGGGAAAAACTAGTCACACTGTGGAGCAACTCTCTCTATGTGTGTGTGTGTGTGTGTGTGTGCGTGTGTGTGTGTGTGTGTGTTGTGTGTGTGTGTGTGTGTGTGTGTGTTATTTGTGATGTCTTTGTGTGTGTGTGTGTGTGTGTGTGTGTGTGTATTTGTGATATTTGTGATGTGTGTTGGTGTGTGTGTGTGTGTGTGTGTGTGTGTGTGTTCAGCTATGTCCAAAGTGGTCCACTGGAGCTGCAGTCTACATGATGAGTGTTGTTACATGGCTGCGGTCCCACCAGCAGATTGTCACTGTGTGGAGGGTCAGTGGAGCTGTGCCTCGTCTGGCCTTTAAACAGGTCCGCAAAATCAACGTTCAGCCTGTTCCACAAGGTGGGCAGAAAAACGGTTTTTCAACTTCGTGTTATCACTGAAAAAGACATAGGATATGAACACATTGTGTAACTCTGCTGGCTGTTAATGAAATGAAAGAGGGAACAACAGTTCTAGTAACAAGTTTTTGATACTGAGCCTTTTGTTGTGAGCAGAAAAGATCACTGTTGAGTTTGCCCTTTTTTTGTTGTGTGTTACTTGTTCATCACTCCTGATTTGTGGCAGTTGTGTGATTTTCTGGATGTGAATGAAGTATGTCAGTTGTGCAGAACTGGTCTGAATATTAAGTTTTCAAGATAAGAACACCTATGTATGCGCCCACAGATAGCAGAACTCCAGAAATCAGTGCACAGTAGCATGCATTACGCCAGCAGCAGAGTGATTTATATCCCACAGATGTGTCTGAATCATTGGAAAAAGGTTATGTTTGATGGTTACTCGTAGGATTGTTAACTAACAAATAGTATAAGCTTAGAGGGGGAAAACAGGGATTCGGTTTCATAGAGAATGTATGAAAAAAAAATTATAGGTGTTATCTTTCTGTCGTTTTGTTTCAGGTGGAATATATGTTTTCTCATGAATCTGAACAGATGTATGAAAATAAATAAAATGGAAGGGAAAAGCTACAGTAGATATTGATAGAGAATGTGTACAGGCTGAGAATGTGTACAAACTGAGAATGTGTACAAATAGATCATTTCTTTTCTCTGATTCTGTGCTATTGCAGGATGTCTGTGGAATCCCAAGAACGATGTCCTGTGTTTGCTTAGTCAACAGCAATGCAGTTTTTTATTTCCGGCACGCGCACAACAGAGGAAGCTTCGCATTTCCCTCTCTAGAACAGTGAGTGCCAAATATTACACATATTACGACCTAAAGCTTGTCTAGTCACGATTTGTGACTTGATTTTGAAGGTAGCTACCAAATACTTCATGCAAAGAACCAAAATGATGAGCACTCTCTATTTTTATCACCAGCAATCATAGGAATGAAGACTACTAAGCTTTTCTTGCATTCTGTTTGTAGATAACAAAACTCTCAAGATTTAGGTTTTAAATTGCTTTGAGTTTATTAGTGCCATATCAGTGACAAAATCCATACAGGGATTCTGAGGCACCACTGATGGCTTTCAGACAATCTCATCTCATAGTAGCATATTTAGGTATGTTGATAAATCAGAAATTAACTACTCACCTTTTTTTCCAGTCTCATCTTGATAGTCCCTTAGTGATTTTACTCTCATGCCGCTCATTATGAATTTACAGGCAGGGCCACTTACAGTTTTGTCCTGTGGCATTCCCAGCACTGGTAGCAATCAAGTTGTCAAAAGGCTTCCCAGCCGAAAGAGACACTTCACTGAGCTGAATCATTTCCGTGATGCCTTTTATAGTGCATGTCGTAACCCAGTAAAGCAGGACACCACCTGCTAAGCCCACCTCTGACTGTAATTACTTTATTGCAGAGTAGGCAGGTGTTAATGTGTCCTATGGAGGGCATCACCATGTCAGTCCATATGTGTAAAGTTGCAGATACCAGCAACTTTGATTCAACTCATTAAGGGCATAGACAGCCGAGAGAAAATGGGAAACTTGTGTCACCACATGAAAAGAGCATGAAGGGTTGTAGAATGCAAGACTTCTTTCTTGAGGATCAGTGTGGATGAGGAAAGTAAAGATGATGCTGTTTAGTTCCATTCTGATCAAGACTATGTGACAGTGGTATATTCTGCACTTCCTTTCATTGATATCTGTGTGGATATCACACAGGGCATCAGAGATATAGAAATAGAAACATGCCATATTGGTAAGGAGATTTAAGCAGCACTCTCAGAGATACAACCATAAGATGGATCACACCCAGTGGTGTGGGTTCCAGTCTTCCTATTTGAGCCCATAGTGTATTCAACTCAGACATGAGGTGGCTAGGATGGCAAAATTCTACTGATACGTACCTCTGACGGAAATCAAAGCCACAACTCCTAGCATGCAAGTCTGTGATGCCAGCTACTGTGGTGGTGGATGCCAGTTGTTTTTTTGCCTGGTGAACTTTCTAAAAGAGACATATAGACTATTATAATCTTTTTCTCGACCTTTTAATGACATTTACAAAGTAAACGCATTGCTTTGATCTTCAAAGAATCCATTGTAAAGAAATTGCTCAATTTCGAATGAACATACTGCTCAGTATCCTAAATAACTCATTGTTCTGGACACAGGTGATGAGTTTGTATTGTAAATAATCCAAAGCTGCAGCAATGTTGACTTTGGAACTTAACACCAACCCTCTTGAAGGGGAGAGATGAGATTTTCCCTGGCCTTTGTTTGTGAGTTTAATTTCATGGTTGACTGCCTATCAACAGTGGAGTTGTGGTGGATTGTATCACAAGAGAGAGAGAGAGAGAAACTTAAAATGTTGACAGATTAGATGGATGTTGGGTCTAGCAGATAATGTTGTCAGTTTTATGTCTATCGTCATTGTGCATCGCTCTCAACCACTTCTTCTTCGTGTCCTTTTCCAAGCTCAGTACAAGGAGGATCATCATGTGATATGCACCCACTCATGAAATGCCAGATCATGATTCATGTAGCGTAAAAAGTCTCACAGCGCTACAAGATAAGAAGAAAACTTTTTGAAAATGAACAGAAGAAAGACAGAAGAAATTTGGTGGTGGGGGAGAGGGGGAAGCAGTGAAGAACAGAATTGAAAGAAAAGGAACAAAAAACAGTAGATGAAAAAGGAAAGAATGGTGAGGGAGGAAAAAAAGAACGAAAAGAAGCCTTGCGGTCCATCCTTATTTATGTCAGCTTGACAGCATCTCTTCATCTGACCCCATACACACTAAATGTCTAACACTACAGTTATTATAAAGATATTTAGCTATAGTTTTGGTTTAAACTTGCGAGTTTATCGTTATTGGCAGGTTCAGTATCATTCTTTGTTTGTCCCCTGTCCCAGCCACCCCCTCTCTGCGTTCTCCATTTTTATTCCTGTATTACAGGGAGAAAATATCTTGTGGGTGCTGGTCTCTGGATGGAAAGACTGGTTGTGTGTGTTGGTGCTGCATTACTGGTGGGTGATTCATTTTTTTATGTCCTTTTCTCTCTCTCTCTCTCTCTCTCTCTCTCTCCCATCTCTCTCTCGCTTTCTCTCTCTCTCTCTCCTCCCCCTCCCTCCTCTCCTCTCCCTCTCTCTGCAATGGGAATCCCTCTACTGTTTCTGTGTTTCTTTTTTTTTTTTTTTTTAGAAATTAAAGCATGCAAAGTACCTACAAATGTGGCTGTCTTCATTTTCTGTGCTTTCAGACAGAGAGCAAAATGACGTTTCTAGACCTCTCTCTCTTGTGCTTTCTCTCTGTCTCTGTATCTTTCAGTCTGTCCTCTCTCTTTCTCCTGTATGGCCCTTGTCGTCAGCGTCCAGCCGAGCTATAAAAAAAAGTATAAGCACATTCACATTACCCTTACCTCTCTCTCTCTCTCCTCGCTCTCCTCTCTCTCTCTCTTTGTCCCATCCCACTCCCTCTTTCTCCCTCTTCGCAGTCCTCTCTCTCTCTCCCTCTCCTCTCTCTCTCTGTTTCAGTCAGGCTGGGAGATTCAAAAGACTGTGGGCGGGGAGGTGGAAAAGAACTTCTCATTCAATGAAACAGGGAAGGACACACAATTAGGTTTTTGTTTGATCCAAGTCTTCCTGGGGGACTTTTCTTGCTATGATTTTGACACCATGAAAGATCATCCAGTGTAGGATTATGGCGTTGTTTTTTTTTTTACTCACTGGCTTTTTATTTCCACTCACTCTCTCTGGTCAAATGTGTATCAACAAAATGAGTCTGTGCATGCAGTAACCCAGAATTATGTGTGTGTGTGTGTGTGTGTGCTTATCTTCTTTGGTGTGTTGTCTGCATGTATTTGTAGTTTTACATTGACTTTTGCATTAAAGGACTTCCCTCTAAACACCACCAGCTTGGCTTGTGTGGTTTGTTGTGTACAAAAAATTGAAAATGACGGATATTATGTGTTTTTTCAGTTAGCTGGAATTGTAGCAAATAAACCACTGGATTTTAGCAACAATATAATCTACCAACTGAAAAGTTGGCGATGCTGCTTTGAGTTCATTCTTTTCTGTCTAGTGTAAGACCATGGTTTTGGTTTATATGTTATCTGCGTGTCTTATCTGCTCTTTTGATTGATGTTTTCTGTTGTTGTTTCTTTGTTTTTATTTCTATTTGCGTAATAAGATATCATTACCTGTGGTATGAATGATTATCATGTGTAAGAAAAAAATAGGAAATTATTGCTGCAGTAAGCACTATAACCACCACAGTAGATAAAACATGTCTATTGATGAGCATGGTTTTTGTTTGTTTGTTTTGTTAGTTCATCATGCATAGTGTGTCTCAAAACTTAGTGGATGTGGTGTAGCGTATATGGACTAGTCCGCATGCAGTGACTCCTCCTTGATGAAACTACAACTCAAACTGAAACTGTTAGTTTTAATGTGAATCTTGCCATGATGATCAAATTTTTCTGTTTCTTCCATGACCTTCAGAGAAAACAAACACAAGTCATTGTGTCAGTGGATGTTAGATGTAGAGAGAAAAAAACCAATTAAACGGCAAAGTTGAATACCTCTTTAGAATTATCATTATGGCTTTTTCATTCTATGTTTATAACTTAAAAGTTCAATTCTACAAGTAGGACGCCGAATTCAATGGCTTGTTATGATTGTTATGATGGCTTCTTCAGTTTTTGTTATAACAAAAAGGTTCAGGTCTTACAATTTAATCAAAAGTAGAGAAGTGTTATACACACACTTGTTTGCAGGCTTATTTACACACAGACATGCATGCACTACACATGCATGCACGACACAACACACCACACACACACACACACACACACAAACACACACACACAACACAACACACACACACACACACACACACACACACACACACACACACAAACAACAAACACATATGCACATGATCATGCACATACACACGATAGGGAATTATACTTACATATCCACAAAGATATATACCCACACACATGCATGCAATTGCAAGCACTCACAGAGTCACACACACACACACTCTGTCTCTTCATCTCACTCGTCACACACACACACACACACACACACACACACCCACACACACACACACACACACCCACACACAATTCATTACAATTCTTTGTTTTTTATTTAGGATTCACAAGACAAGAAACTACAGGTGATGGGGGACATTGAAAAAAAGAAATAAATGATATGTTGCACAGCCAATTGACTCATCAAATAACAAACGGTGGAAGTGTGCAATAGATTCTCTGATTGATGTAGAATGTAGATGCATCCACTAAAACAGGTACGACTTGTGTGAGTATTTTTTGTGTGATTTATTATTATTCTGCATGTGCATTTGTATGTGATAGGGTGGTGTGCATGCAGTCTGCATGTGTTTCCATTAGATTATGTTGGGATGGGTTTGTGCTTGTACGATGCAACATTTTTTTGTGATGAGTAAGTGCATGCATGCACATGTGTGTGTTGTGTGTGTGTGTGTGTGTGTGTGTGTGTGTGTGTGTGTTGCAACAGTTCAGCAAGATGTTACCACTTTTGTTGATGTCATATCATCTATTCCCCCTGCCTCCTCCAGTATGACTCCCGTCCCTTGTGGCCTAGTCCTTACCTGACAAGTAACACCTGGCTATCCTTTTTGTCAGATCTTTTTTTACATTAGATTTGTGTGTCCCTGTTTATTCATATGTGATTTAAAGATTTTGGGCCTGTTTTTCATTCTGATCGATTATGTGTGCTTATATGGGGGGGGTAAGTTCAAGTGACGAAAAAATATAGGCGTGTGAGAAGTGGTGTTGTGTAAGGCGAACGGTGGGCACACATGGGGGGTGGATCGCGGGAAAACACAGGATCACGGGGGCCGTGGTGTGTGGGTGGGTGGGGCGTGGGGAGGGTATGTGAAACTCAAATGATAATCCATAGGTATAATGCGGGGGTTGGTTACTTTGGCAAGGGTGCGTGTCCTGTGTTTGTGCTGAGTGTGTGGCAGTAGGGAAGATCGTTTGCGTTCTTGGCTTATAGGGAACCCTGCCTGTCCGTTTGCCTCAGCCTCTCTTCATTCGTGTCCTCTGGCGTGTGGTGTGCGTGGGGTGGGGTGGGCGCGGTCCTGCGCTTTCATTCATCTTGTTTTTCATAACCATTTCGGGTGAGATATCACATATATCGCTATTCGAATGTTACAACCCACTACACACACCACAACACACACAGGTGTGCTAAAACAGGCAAACAC
>JADBJO010009886.1:0-7500 GCA_016801955.1 Conus betulinus
AAGATTCATGTGTGTAGCTTGCACGATGGATGGAAGCCGGCCGGAAAGAAAGAAGAAGCGCGTAGGAGTAGTAGCGACAATGCGAGAGGCCAGTGGAGGGGGGGAGAGGAGACACAAGGACAAGCCCAACACCGATCAGCGGTTGCAAAGTGAGCCGACTAGCAAGGCGGAAGGAAAAGAAATAAAGGAGCGGAAAATCTAAACAAATCTAATAAAATTTGCGAACTAAAAACAAAACACAAACAAAACAAACAACACCAACAACAAACAACAACAACAAACCATGGACAAACGAAATCAAAAGACAAAAAACCCGACGCGTTTCGACCTCTTGAGCGTCCTTTTCAGGCCAAGATACAAAACAATGAGGACAACGCACACAGCAATCCACTTAACTTCAATCACTTCAGCGCCAAGATAGTGTGCTTGAATGAAAACTCCAGATCTTTGCGCCGATGTCAGAATAGTGATTGAAAGGATAGTTGACCGCTCGGTCATTTTCGACTGTCCATAATTTGGTCCTGTGCTATCCTTGCCTGAAGAAGGAAACCTCAAGCGCGTCGAAACGCTGTTCGTGTTTGACCTTGCTGATTCGTTGTCCGCTTTTTTTTGTGTTTTTTTTTTTTTGCGCTTTTTCAGCCTAACAGTTATTTGAGATTGTTTAAACTTAGTCAGGTTTTGCCACCCCACCTGACGTCACTTCGGCATGGGAATTTGCAGTTCATTCTTCTTCGTGAAGTGAGTGAGAACGCTCCTGTATACTACTTTCCCCAATGACATGATCATAGCCTTGCTGTAGTGGTGGTTGGGTTTGACACGCCAGGTCTGCATCAGGTCACTGTGATCACGCGAGGGCTACCAAAGTGAAACACGAATATTTACGCATCATGATTGTAATAAAAAGCTTTGTTTCGTTTAAATTAAAAGGGGGGGAGACTCTCTTTGGTTTGTTCGATTGGATGTTTATCAACGTTTGCGTGATTGAGAGGCTCTCTCCTCACATACATACATAACATACATAGATATACCATACATTACATAAATACAAATACATAACAGACGACAGAAGAGTGAGAGAGAGAGAGACGAAAAGGAGATGAGAGGAGGACGAGAACCAATGGGAGGGAGCGAGAGACCAGAGGGGAGGGGAGAGTCGGAGATCACGGTTGGAGATAGACAGAGAGTAGAGGAGGGAGACGAGATTGAGAAAGACAGAGAAGAGAGACAGAGACAGAGACAGAGACAAGAGAGACCGACGAGGAACGAGAACCGAGACCGGAGACAGAGACAGACAGAGGGGCAGACAGAGACAGACACCCAACCACCCAATAATACACACACACACGAAACATAAACACACAAACACACACCACACACCCACACACACACACAACACACACACCACACATCAACAATCAGACAAGGCCTACCAGGCCAGGGTGACGGAGAATCTGAGGTATCTTCCAAAGTATACAGACGACAGGCGTCCGCTCCTTTTCGATCTTTGACCTTCACGTGGAAACACGCCCTTGATCCTTGACCTAGATTCCGAGGTCAGATATCGCCAGGTCAAGGTCGCAGTGGTTTGACCGACCGACTGTGATGATTCAACCTCCAATCCTTCCACTTTGATAGCCCACACACAGTCTGTAAGACAGAAGTAATCCCATACGTACACAACAACAACAACAACAAGCAATAATGATAATGATAATAATAATAATAATAATACCAATGATTATGATAATAATAATTAATAATAATGATTGTACTTGTTCTTCTTCTTCTTATTGTTATTATTACCATCATTATAATCATATTTATCAGTAACGTTTTGAAAGTTATTTGTAAATCTTTGATAAGTGTAAAGTCAATATACAAAATATAACAACAACAAGAATTCAGTTTTTAAAAAAATTAAGAAGGTGACTTTTTTATATATTTGTTTTAAGAAGAATCTAACGTCACAGGAGCTGCCAATTTTTGTTTTGATTACATTTGCTCGATATTTCGTGTACTGTGTGTTGTTTCAGTCCACCTCCGTTCAGCAGTCGGTGTAAGTACAAAGATAACATTCCTTGACAAAACTGAATTGTGATAGGTTCATATTCGGTTAAAGAGGGGACAGGGAAGAGAGAGGATGTGGGGGGTGTCAAAGTGGGGTAGGTGAGTGGGGGTGGCAGAAGAAAGATAGTGTGTGTGTGTGTGGTGTGTGTGTGTGTGTGTGTGTGTGTGCGCGCGCTGTGCGTTGTGTGAGTGCGTGCGTGTAGTCCGTGCTGTGTGTGTGTGTGGTGTGTGTGTGTGTGTGTGTGTGTGTGTAGGCGAGGAGGGCTATTTCTGCATTATACAAGCTTTTCTGTTGCTAACTTAATGCCTTCCTTCTGCCAGTTCATTTTATGGGCCTAGTGATTTGATTTCTCGTATGAGACAGGAAGCTTATTTGATAAGATAGTTCATTTGCATAATGTCCCTTTTTTTCAACCTTCCAATACATTCACCTCATCTTATTAACACACTGTTTGAGACTAAGTGAAAAGGAAAACCTGAGGAATGTTACTCTTGAAAGAGTCTGCATGATTTTGTTTTTGCACTGCACACCTCTGGTCAAGCGGATTTTTTTCAGACACAGGATGTATAGATTTCATTTGATCGCGTGCATTTTTTATTGTGGTAAGGACCCCAAGTCAACCTGTGTTCGATCCTGGTCAACCTACAAAGGCGGCCATATCAAACTGGCCAAGGAGGTCAGTTTTCTAGGATAAGTGGTAAGTGCTTATGTATGTGTGCTATATCAGACCCATTTTTTTCAGTTTGATGCCTATATCTTTTTCTGGGGGGGTGGTGGTGGTGGTGGTGTTATGATGTTTGGGTGGGATGGTGGGCAGAAAGGCGGAATGAAAATTGAGGAGTATTTAACCTGTGCACTGCTATAGTCTTTTGTTTGTATCGTGGACAGAATTCTACACGTATACAGAATTATTTGCTTTGCGTATTGTGTAGATATGTGGCATGTCAAGCGTTTTGACTTTTAGGTAATCCTATATACGGGCACTGGAACACATACACAAGGTAGCGACTGACAGAGTTCTACAACGTATTGTACAGAAGAAGTAGGTGTGAGAGTGTGTAGATAGGTGTGCCAGGTAAGAGTTTGGTTTTTTAGGGGTTAATCAATATAGATAAGGGAAACCTGGAAACACAGACACTCTCTCTCTTATCGATATTTGGTTTTTCAAATGGAACATGATGCCACAAATAAGAACACTGGAAATAGTTGGTCGGGCTCGGATCTATCTCTTTTGCACGACAAGTAAGTGTTAACAGGAAATATGTCTTAGTTGAAACATTTCAATCTAGAATCTCCTATCTCCTTTATTAGTTTCAAATAAAAACGTCTTATTCTGCCGTACGTCACGAATACTAGCTATGTTCTCCAGCGCAGGACTACATAAACCCAGGGTCTCTAGCTCTGCTGATCTCGAGCCGTTGAAAAAATTGGAAAAGTTTTAGAAAACGCTTTGAATGTTTGGATACTTTTTTTTTGCCACCAAAACCCCCCTTTCAATTTTATGTTAGATTTGATCCTCAAGGATCCGGTATTTACTTCGTTTAAATTCTTAATCAGACTCTGTTGTGTTGAATTTGATATAGCAGATACAGAAGAGAAAAACCTTGTGATTAAGAGCTTTGCACAGTAGGTATAGTGGCAATAGCAGTAATTAGAACACTTGCCCCAGAACAAAGTTATTTTTTTTTTTTTCAAACACTCTCCTCATATCTCTCCTTATATCTAAGACGTTCACGTAATCTTATTAGTTTTCAATGGTCTATCTGTCACGGTTTGATATGGAGAATGTGAGCCGAGACTATACATGAGAGAAGTATGATCGAGCAGTGAGAACAGCCAAGGGAGCTGAGGAGGATGCCACAGACACATCAGGGCGTAGTGGGTCGGTGGGGGGGCTGTCCACTTCCCAATCCCTAGATAATTTGTCAATTTAGAAACAAAGACATTGACACGGACAGCAGGAGAGGAGACCTATCGTCGATGGGAGAGATAGAGACCTCTCTCTTGAGACGGAAAAGGGCTATCTCTCTCTGCTCTGAGAGGTAGAGGAGGAGGTGAGGTAGTGGTCTCTCTTAGTCGAGTCTGGGTTGTTTGAGAGAGGTGAGACTGAGGGAGCAGAGAAGACGAGAGAGAGGAGCGAGACAGCGACAGGAGCGACAGAGGTGAGAGGGGGGTGGGAGGAGAGGAGATAGAGAGCGATTGAGTGGGAGGAGAGCGGGGGGAAGCCCCCCACCACCCGGAGTGAGGAGGAGAGGGAGAGAGAGAGAGTAGAGCGAGCAGATTGAGGAGGAGGAGACGGACGGGGAGAGAGGGGAGAGCGAGAGGGACTGAGGAGAGGGGAGAAGGGCGAGACCGCGAAGGGAGAGTGAGGAGCCGTAGGAGAGGAGAGAGAGAGGACAAGAGAGAAAGAAGAAGGGACAAGGAGAGAGGAACAGAGAAGGAGGTGAGAGAGAAGAGAGCGAAAAGAGAGAGACCAAAGAGAGAGAAGGATGAGAGAGAGTGAGAGAGCGAGGAGAGAGAGAGAGAAGAGAGAGTGGAGAAGAGAGGAGGGGGGAGAGAGTTCGGAGAAGGATGGGGGGGGAGCAGATAGAGAGAGGATGAGAGAGAGCTGAGAGAGAGAGACTGCAGAGAAGAGAGGAATAAGAGAGAACAGACAGATAGATAGATCACACAGACACATGATATAACATTACATACAGAGGACGAGAAGAGAGAGAGAGATAGCGAAGAGAGAGGACTGGGGCGAGGGAGAGAGAGAGTTTAGAGAGAGGGCGAGAGAGAGGAGACACGCACCCGTTGTAACCGCTAGAAGCAGTTGACGTGACGGCATGTTCTGTCGGGTTTGGTTGCTTGTTGACGTTATTATCATCATCTGACGTGGTCTGTTTCTTTTACGGCCGTGTCTTTGTCCTGTGCTATGCTTTGTCGTCTTCTCCGTCATCGTCAACGTTTCATGGGTAGGTGATGACGTCATGGTTTGGGTTTCCGAGAGGGACAGGTTTTGCTGACGTGAGTGGAGCATTTGACTCTGTCACTGTCTCGCTCACTGGTGTCACTGTGTCAATATAGGGTGCTGACGTGCTCTTGGATGACAACGTCGAACTCGTGCGTGACAGAATCTCGGGTGATGATGTTACCGGCGATCGAGTCTCTCTTGATGATCTGGGCGTTTTCTGTGATGGGTTCAGTGCTGTTTCTGAAGGAGCATACGTCATAATGGATAACGCAAACGTGTTACTTGATGACGGACCTGTAACTTCTAGCGTGGCCATTTCTCGAGTGGGAATGTACCTGATATCACTGGTCAGCGAGTTGTCTTTTGTGGGTACCACTGACGTGCTAATTTTCTGCCACGGTATAGGCCCCGTTGAGTCAGTTCCTTTATCTTTTGCGATGAGTGTAGCAGCTGTGTTGCCACTGGTGTTTATAATTGTTGGGGCAGTATGGATCTCAGGTGGAGACGATCTTGCGGCTTGCTCTTCGGTCCAACTCTTTCGTCATCTTCTTATCCCGTGTGACGTCAGTGGCACCTGCAGGTGAGCCACTGAACAGTGCGATATTTGTCGTCACTGCCTTCGTTTCTTGCGAAAAAATATTTTCAGTGACATGTCTCTCTGGTAATTTTTGCCGTCATCTTCACTCTTTGATGAGTAAATAACCACACAGGTATCGCTTGATTCTGTATTTGTGTTTTCGTAGATGCTGCTGTTGTCATATAAGTAGAAGACGGCATCGGAATGGAGACAACAACGGCAGAAGTTGAATTCGAAGTGGGCAGTTTGGAGGTTTGCGATAAAGGGGTTTTCTTTAAGGAAGCGTGGACATCGCTGCTTAAACGTCTATGTGTGGATTTAGCATCCGCTTTTGACGACAGTTGGGAGGCAGCGTGATCCTTAGATTTGGGGACAGCGAAAGGAAAACGAAGTAACTTGGGACTCCGAGCTCTTGCAGGCATGAAATTACCCTGAGCCAAATCTGGATAAAATAGACTTTTTGAAGATGTTGATTGTTCATGTTGTACTTTGACGTCCCCATTAATGAGGTCAGATTTGACGTCATCTGTGGATATGGCTCTGATAATATCCGATGTGACGTTGAAGGTGACGTTCTGGCCCGGTCGTCTGTTGAACATCGACAGAAGACAAAAAATGTTTAAAATCAAGTACAAAGAGAGAGAGAGAGAGAGAGAGAGAGAGAGAGAGAGAGAGAGAGAGAGTTTGGGTTATACACGGACAGACAGACAGACAGACAGGCAGGCAGGCAAACGGAGATGGAACGAGTTCAAGTGTCGGCTCTCCTTTGTTGGCGATTAGGGGTCGGAGCTATCCATTGTGTAGTGCAGACAGAGGGTGTCAGCCAGTCTCCATCACCGCTGTCTATGTTCACGATGACATCGGCTGTCAGCACCACTCAGTCTGACCAAAGACTGTACGATGGTCTGACCTGAAAGTGAACCCTTAGTGATCCACTGTCAGTGCGGACAACTCGCGCGCGCGCGCATGTGTGTGTGTGTGTGTGTGTGTGTGTTGTGTGTGTGTGTGTGTGTGTGTGTGTGTGTGTGCTTCACTCTGTGTGTGTGTGTGTGTGTGTGTGTGTGTGTGTGTGTGTGTGTGTGTGTGTGTGTGTGTGTGTGTGTGTGTGTGTGTGTGTGTGAAGAAGACGAAGAAGAGAAGAAGAAGAAGAAGAAGAAGAGAGAAGAGAGAGAGAGAGAGAGAGAGAGAGAGAGAGAGAGAGAGAGAGAGAGAGAGAGAGAGTGCGTCTGTGTGTTCGTGCGTGCGTGCGTGAATGTGTGCTTGCACGCGTGCGCGCGTGCGCGCGTGCATGTGTGTTTTAATGAGAAAGACAGGAGTTAATAAACATGACTGAGAGAGGTGTAATGCACTTTTTGAACCCTTTAAATGGATTTACTAAATGAGTGAAAAACCTAGACAGTGTGTGTGTGTGTGTGTGTGTGTGTGTGTGTGTGTGTGTGTGTGTGTGTGTGTGTGTGGTGTGTGTGTGTGTGTAGTCACATAGCTCCAAATTGAAAAAAAAGTTATCTCTTATTCGGAAATTGCACATAGTAATTATGAACTCTGAAAAAAGGCTTTTGATGCTACGAACAACAATAACTGTGGCGTATTACGCAGGTCAACGAAAATGAACAACGAGCAATCACAAGATTCATTGCCCATCTAGGGCCGAATTTGACAATATAATCAAATCTTACATAAATGTTAGTGAACCGCCAAGAAAAAGGTAGACTAACGACTCACAAGACAAAATACGACGCGTTTCGACCTCTCAGGTCTTCTTCAGGCAAGATACAAACAAATAGGACAACGAAAATGAACGAGCAATCACTCATCTCCAATCACTTCAGCGCATGCCTTGTAGGCCTAAGCTTACATTGCGCTGAAGTGGCTGAAAATAAGTGATTGCTCATGACTTGT
>JADBJO010009886.1:15000-17500 GCA_016801955.1 Conus betulinus
AGAGAGAGAGAGAGAGAGAGAGAGAGAGAGAGAGAGAGAGATGAAGACGAACGCTTCAACTGATGGCCCTTGTACAACAGCAACAACAGAGAGAACAAATACAATGATAAATCTTTCTGTCACTCTCCCTCTGTGTCTGTTCGTTTGTCCTTCCGTTTATCTGCCTATCTATCTATCTATCTATCTATCTATCTATCTATCTATCTATCTATCCATCCATCCATCCTATCCATCCATCCATCCATCTATCTATCTATCTATCTATCTATCTATCTATCTATCTATCTATCTAAACAGACACACATAATATTGCATAGATACAAATATTATTATTATAATGAATACTTATATAGCGCCTATTCTCAGCTAGAGACCAGGATCTAAGCGCTTTACAATCCACACTCATTTACACAACGGGCTGCCTACCTGGGTAGCGCCGACTGAAGAGCTGCCAGCTGGCGCTTCATTCAGTCGTTTCCCGTGTCATCCAAAGCATTTCATTCAATATCGGTCACTCAATTTTCTTACCTCCTTCATTCTTTCCATTTCTCACGCAGGGTGCATGCTATGTGTAACGTGTCATCCATACCAACGGCCGAACTGGCCTTCTCTTCCGAAAGTTGGTGATGGAATTTTTGCGCGCGTTCATACACGGAACCTCTGTTTATAGTTTCATGCGAAGGATTGAGAATAGAATAGACAAAATGCAGAAAGCAAGAAACAGGACAGAAACAAATAAGTATCCCAGCAAAACAACAACATGAACAAGAAAGAACAGCATTCGAAAAATAGATACCGTGAAAACAGATTTCAGATGAAAACAAAAACGACGAGCAAATTCATTAAGATAAAAAAGAAACACACGCACAACGCACAAAGAATTAGGGGGGTGGGTGGGGAGGGTACGGTGCCATAGAACATATTTTCATATGAATGAATTACAATGATAAAGTCGAGAAAAACTTTCTTATTTTGAAGTGGGTTTGAAAATAATCGACTTCTACTTCCATTCAAATGCAATGGATCATTACTCAAACCCTTTAGTTTTAATGTCGTTTTTTTTTTCCAAACCCGTTGTTTGTAACATCTGACAATGACGTATTTGTCACAAAATTTGTTTTGTACTGTAAATCAAGTTTACATTGGCTTTGTGTGTTCATTTACACTTCGCAACGTTACAGTCATTTCATTTTCCGTTCAATTTAAATTAATGATTTTCATAAGTATCCCTCGCAATTACTGTTTTGATTCTATGTGTTAATTTAAGAATACATATTAGAGCTGATACTATTGTATCCCCTCGTCTTACTCTTGTAAATATGTTGTTTTGCAAGAAGGATGAAGAGAAAAAACATCCGATCTCATCTTACTGTGGTAAATTTACTGTTTTGCAGGAAGGATGAAAACGGAAAAGACATCCGATCAGTTCAACATTTTATTACCCAGATCTTAATAACTAGAACTAGACTTTTTTTTTTAATGTGCATAACTCCGTGTACACTTCATGAACATTCAAGAATGAAAAATGAAGTTATTTTTGTTATGTCTCATAAAAAAGAAAAAAAAAATAGCAACAACAACAGAAAAACAAAATCTACATTTTATTTAATTTACACAACCAAAGTAGGGTCTGTAAATCAGGACCCTCTGTATTGTCTATCTTTATCATTCTCCTCGCTTCTGGAAGAAGCGAAATGTTCAAATGCTCAATGAATAAATATTGTGCGAATTCTTATTTGAGTATCCGTCTCCTCAGTGTTTTATAGATTATTTTTTTAAATCACAGAACAAGCATGCTTATGAAACATGAAGAGAAAGACCCTGTACAAATGCATCAACAATCTGATTACTCTCATTGATATAAGAAACAAATTAGAATGCAAAGATCAGTCATAAATTGTTCTGTATTGATTTCGTTTTGTAGCTACAAAACAACTAGACTTCAGAATGTGTATAGGGTATTCTCACGCCTTACTTTGACTAGCTTATACATACGGAAAATAATGACTTACTCTGCACATTGGTATTAAGGTCTTTGTTGGACTGCGTGAGTTTGCTACAAAATGGAATCCTTTTTTTGATTAAAATGCTGTCCTGTTGGGCTGTTTACTGGCTTGAGTCACACTTTTCATACTTCTGTGTCCATTTCTGGTGTGATTTGATCCCAGTTCAAAACGATCGAATCATTGGTCTCTTCTCGCACGTTTTGAGATAAGAAGCCGGTAAGGACTGCACTGGATTCGTTCCGTTCAAGTGAAGTTTTGACCGGATACATTTAAGTAAATATAAAATGAGGTCGGGGAACAGCAAACAGTAAATAACAAACAAGTAGGGTAACTCCTGCTCCCATGATGAAATAAAGATACGTCCATTAACTCCAAAGGAATGCTGCTTACGACACCGAATCCCTTGGCAGATATGGCAGCACAGAGCACACAGAACGAGCAAGGAAACGTCCCCCAAAAGGATGATCCAAGGTCCTCTATATATATATATATAT
>JADBJO010009886.1:32500-37500 GCA_016801955.1 Conus betulinus
ACTTTCAGGTGCAGCTCTGTATACATGTCACAGCGCGCGGTCAGATATATACCGAAAAATACAGCACTTACTTTATTCAGAAGTGGAGAAAAAAAAAAAAACAACAACTAACCGTCTCATTCCTAACTTAGATTCTGCTGTAAAAGCAGATCAGTTTCAGTTTCAGTTTCATCAAGGAGGCGTCACTGCGTGCGGACTAGTCCATATACGCTACACCACTCCACTAAGTTTTGAGACCACACTACGCATGATTTGAAGCTGAAGGATAAATGAATAAACAACAAAGATGTGAAATTGAAGAAGAGGGTCTCGTGGCTACGACTCAGCGGATGACTGACCTACGCATTAGTCCAACGCGCTGGTGAGACCTTGAGTGCCTACCTACCATTTTTTTTGTTTTTTGTTTCTTTTTGCATAGTGCTACTCCACTACTCCACTACTCTACTACAAAAATAATCATAACATATTGATAATTATGATAATAATAATAATTAATAATAATAATAACAGCAACAATAGCAGTAGTAGTACGGTAGGGCAGTTAGAAGATGTGCTCAATAATACAGGTGATCAAAACAAAATTATTGGATGAATAGCTAATCTCTGCATAGGAAATGAGGTGTGCTTGTCAGCTCTCAATGTGTGTTAAGTAAGACGGTAAATGTTGTTCAGCTTATTAGCTTGCTTTAGTTTCTCACAATACACTAACAAAGAACGAAACACGAAATTTGTCAACAAGCAGAATACATCTAGCACACATACATAGTATAGCGGCAATCTGGATCCTCCCCTGCCAATTTTACCCCAGGAATCAAATCAAAATATTGTCTAATCATCTGCCAATCAAATCAATAAGCAGCGACGTCACTTCACCATGTCTATGCAAGAGACCCTGGTAATAAAAGCAAGCAGTTGCACACGATTTGAACAGCAAGGCAAGCAAAACACATGAGCATCCTTTCTGTTCACAGGCATATAAAGGGACACAAGTGAGCAAGCTGCTACGCTAATTTTCCTTTCTACTCATTTCAGAAATTTGTATATCGACACGTGTGGTCGAAAAGTAGCGGCCGGCCCTTTGCATGCTGAGCACGTTGTCTTGAAACTGAGTGTATGAACACATTACACAACCAGATTGAACAATTATTGCTTTGAAAGAGGGAGACAGAAACATCAGTGCTGAGCTGTGGAGCGTCAGTAGTTCTATTATTCCACATCAGTCGACCAGACTCCAGTTCTTTCGAACAGCTGAAGATGTGGTAAATGACAAATGTAAAATGTTTACTTCAATATATGACAACACACACAACAACTACACCGATGGCTTGATTTATATATTGTCGTATCTATAGATCTAGGAGCTTACTCAGAACAGATAGATGAAACAGTCAGGCTAACATACAGATATATATATGAATATATATATGAATATATATATATATATATATATATATATATTAGTTAAAATAGTATGATAAAAAGGAAGTTTTAAAATGATTTTTAAAACTTCCTTTTATCATATCATACTATTTTTAACAGATGTTGCTCCCCAAGGGGTTGAGCACCTTAAGATTTTATTAGGCGTTTTAGCAGTATTTTTAATATATATATATATATATATATATATATATATATAGAGAGAGAGAGAGAGAGAGAGAGAGAGAGAGAATAGTACTATAAACGCGTAATAAAATTTTTTAAAGTGCTCAACCCCTTGGGGAGCAACATCTGTTAAAATAGTATGGTAAAGGAAGTTTTAAAACACATCAACAGATCTGTTTCGAGCGCTGGCTCTCCTCAGGATGGTGTTGGGTCGCCTACTGCCGGTGTTATATGGCCTAATGTCACTGTTTGCACGTGCGGATTGGCTGCACGTGTTGTTCGGTTTTTTTTTATTTATATAATTGATTCACCAACAAAATGAAAAGCAACACAGCAAAGAAGGGTGAAGAAAGGAAATCCTGCAATTGTACTACAAAAGAACAGTGTCCCTTAAGCAACAAATGCCTCTCTATAACAACATTGTATACCAAGCCACTGTGACATCAGAAAATGAAAAAGAAACATACATAGGGATCACTGAAAAATCACTTCAAAACCAGATATGCAAACCATAAACAGTCATTCAACAAAGTAAAATACAAAAACCAAACAGAACTGAGCAAATATATTTGGAGACTTAAAGACAAAAAAAGAAAACTATAACATATCCTGGAAAATCATAAAAAGGGCATCACCATACAATAACATTTCAAAAAGATGCAACCTATGTTCAACAGAAAAATGGTTAATACTATGCAAACCATACTTAGCAACCCTAAATACTAAAGTAGAAATAGTAAACAACTGCAGGCACAAATGGAATCGTTGTCAGCAAACGCACCCTGAACTGTAAACAACCTGAAAAAACCGAACAACACATGCAGCCAATCCGCACGTGCAAACAGTGACATTAGGCCATATAACACCGGCAGTAGGCGACCCAACACCATCCTGAGGAGAGCCAGCGCTCGAAACAGATCTGTTGATGATTTTAAAACTTCCTTTTAATATATATATATATATATATATATATATATATATATTATATATATATATATAGAGAGAGAGAGAGAGAGAGAGAGAGAGAGAGAGAGAGAGTCATAATGATAAATTTGGACAAATAAACAAACTACAACACTCGTGGAAGATTCTGGATATGGGAGTGCCTTTTGAAAACATGTTTTAACATTGACTTTGAAAGATCTTACGGAAAGAGAAGAGTATGGCATTGAACAGGAAGGGTGTTTCAAAGCTGGAGATCATAAAGAGAGGAGACATGGAAGCCACGAGATTCATGTGGATGTGCTTTTAGCAAATACTGCCTCGGTAGGAGGAGGAGGAGGAGGAGGAGGAGGAGAAGAAGAAAAAAGAAGAAAGAAAGAAGGGAAAACTCAAAACTCAGAAAACTTTTATTCAACCAAGGATTGAGAGGTTTTAGGCACAGCCTATTCTTCCAGTCTGCCCTTGCTAAGCTAAAGCAGAATTTGAGACAAAAGACGAGAGAGAGAGAGAGAGAGAGAGAGAGAGAGAGAAGGGTGTGCCAGGTAAGTAGAACAGAGACCAAGCAGGGACGATGCCAGTGAGAATATTGTCATAAAAAAGGGAGATCCACGAAGGAATCGTGATTTTTGCACCGCTGGAGAATAAGATGCCAATAAAGTCAAGAGTAGTGGAGGAGGGCAAGACATGTGTCTGTAGCAGATCTAGAAAACATCAGAGCTGGAACTTTATCGCCATTTATTTCAGAGTGTTCTGTGTCATCCATCATTAAAAATTCAGATATAAATTCTTGAAAAGTATTCATGAGTATATTGATGTCTGATGGTTTGCATTTTTGTTTAATTTGAGTATCGTTAGAAAAGAGGTGGTAGTCCATTGTATATTGCAAGGTGATACTGGAGAATGGTTGATGCGCAGAAAGAACAACACAGGACCTAGCACTGAGCCCTAAGAAACACCAGAAGAGATATGGGGTAAGTTTGAGAAAAAGGTGAAACAATCAGCAGAGACAAACTAGCCGCTTTCACCCAAGTATAAATGAAACCACTGCAGACCGCCTAAGAGTACATAGTAGACAGTTTCACACGCTTACAAAAAAGAACGGAATGATCGATAGCGTCAAACGCGGCGAAGTGGTCCAGTTGAAGAAGATACAAACGTTTTCATTCCCGTTTATAGTGGGTAGAACATCCATCACGACATGGAACAGAACATTTTCAGTATTGCACCTGTCCCCAGAGGCTGACTGGAAAGCGTTCAACTGTATTTTGGTTTCAAGATGTTACAGAAGTTGTGTGAAGGCCACCTTAACAAAAGTCTCAATACCAAAGTTATAGTAGAAACAGGTTTGTAGCTTCCTGACTGGTTTTTGTCAAGAGACTTCTCATGTCAGCAATGTTTTCGTTCTGGAGGAACAAAACCAGAGTATAAAGAAAAATTTACGAGAATTTATGTGAAATTATGAGAATTCATGTCATGATAGGAAGCACAATGTCTAAGTTTTCATACAGAAATTGCATATGAACAGGATCAGGCTCACGAGACTTCGACAAGTATTACTGTGAATTTTTTCGGATAGTTTTTTTCAGACAGGGCTGGAAGAGCCAATGAAAGTACCAGGGTTTTGCACTGCGAAGGAATGTTAGGTGGACTTTGATGGTTGGAAGCTTTTTTTCTGATGGTTAAATTTTTGTCAAGAAAGTAATATGATAAAATCGCAGAAATTCATTTCCCTTGTAAGTAGTAGGAAGAGGTACGGTTTCTATTTTCCATAAAGAAAGTTGAAAAAATCTGTCACCATTCTTTGCACGTTGTGCTGGTCATAATTTGGGTTGAGAAGAAAAGTTTCAGCCATTTACAGCAAATTGGTAACTTTTAAGTAGCAACTTGAAAACTTTGCCTCTGAACAGTCAGCCCAGACTAGATAGAAAACGCGCCTCTCCGCCCGGCGACACTCACGTCTCAGAGTCTGAAAGTGCGCAGTAATGTTATGTAAAATCATCGGCAGCGCCATTGAACCACGGGCTAAACTCCCGTTGACGGAACATGTGCTGGCATACAGGGACGAGCTTTTCCTGAACCGGTTTCCAAGTTTGAAGACTTTACTACAGCTTGTATAACAAGTTCAACTTGTTGTTAGTGATTGACGAACAGTTCGTGTTTTACTGGCTCAGTAGTTCAGTCTGATCGTACGGAAGTCAGAGTTTTGGACATTTTTCGCTATTTTCAAAGGATTTATCGCCCTGGACAGGACTCCGTAGGACTCTGATCTTGCAATTTTGCTGAAGTCATTTGAATGTTTCCTTCCAGATAAAAAAAAAGAAACTATTACGTGGTTTTTCTCGCATGCAGATTTTTCGAAAAGATTCAACGACAAAGCTTCTGTTAGCATCATACACGAATAAATGAATGCATTTTCAAGAGTGTTCAGTAATGTAGCTAATTTGCCTGCAAGCATG
>JADBJO010009886.1:42500-70000 GCA_016801955.1 Conus betulinus
AGAAGTCAGACACAAAGTATTTGACCACGAATTTTAAGTCATCTACAGAGAAACTAAACGATTCGGACGTTAATCTTACACAGACGACACAGGGCATCTAAAAGATTTAGCAGGAAAGCAGCATATTCAATGAATCAAGAAGTAAAACTCAAACGATACAGTACTGAACCTTGAGGGTTTAGGAAATTCACCGGTAGACATTTTTAACAGAATCTTAACAGTTTAGTAGAAAACCTTAATTGATATAGTGGGCAAACACGCGATCTGGACATAAGCCTGAAACGATTTGGCAGTGCCCCTTAACTAACTTGTCACTGGACTTTAAGAGATCTAGAAATGACCTAAAATGATTTATAAATGCACTTTAAGATAGATAGATGTGAATTCGAAAGAATTTGATGATGAACTTTTATTGTATTGTAGAGTTTTTGCTCTATCATGAAATTTTCTGTGGACTTTAAATAATCAAGTCAAAGGTGAACTGGCATCCGGCCTTAAAATATCAGTAAAAGAGTCAGAGATTACAAGAACACAAAAAAAGCCAGCTTGCAATGAATCTCAAATAATCCTGAAGAAAGCTTGGAATGATTTAGCACCAGAAGTGAACCTGCAGTGAACTTGACAGGACCCTGCATTGAAACTCTACGGTCTGGCATTAAGTCTCAAAGAACATAGCAGTGAGCCTCAATAAGGTTTATTTACACCGATTTATTCAATTCTCTGTAAAGTAGTATGGATACTATGTGACGATTATTACTGTACTGCATATTCTGGTAAAAAAAACAACAACGAAAAAACAAAAACAAACAAGCAAACATGATAAGCAACCTTGAACATGACTAACCTCCCGGTGCTATAATTGACAGCAACTGGCAGAGTGTGATCGTGCAGATTTCAAATGATTTTGGGGAAATCTGTCTCACAATATCTAAAGGGCAAGATTATCGTCCATGCTGCTGCTTTGCGTAGAGCAGTCCCCCCCCCCCCCCCCCCCCCCCCCACCCCCTCACTGACGGGAGAGCTTGGCTCAGACTGTAACTACTGTCAAATAAAATCGTTCACAATTCTTTTTATCCATCAACGGCAGACAAGGTCTGTGTACATTTTCAAGTTCTCTGGCATTATGTGTAAACGCTCCTGTCTTACCAGTACCACACTGCATTAGTGCTACAGAAAATACAAAATGAGTGATATGAGCCTCACTGTCCACCTCCCCCCTCAATTTCTTTGTCAGTTATGTTTATGTTTTAACTGCCACTTCATGCTTTCATATCGAAGTCTGCAATGTCACCTCGTCCACTTCCTGTGATATATGTCACGCCTGTCTGGTAGATTGAACGAATCGGATTCACATCATGACATATTAACATTCCGATCTTTATATAACGAGCAGATGTCCATTTCGTGCATGCAGAGCTATTGACATCCAATGCAACTGCAAACTTGCATAACATTTCAATGAAAGATACCTTTATTCGTTGTGACGTATTTATCTACTTATGATGTCTTCATTGTTGAAGATATACTTTTATGTCCCTACTTTGAAACTTGTATACTTTAGCACACCAAACAACAGAAAATACAAAAAGGTGTTGGAAAAATACTTCTATGAAAAACGGCAACGTTGTACCCACAGCGAATTTCATTGGACTGTCAATATTGAGTAAACGACCCGGGACATTATTTAATAGCAGGATCTTTCTGTCACTATTAAGATTTTTTTTCTTATTATTAGTTGTGACTCTCTGAACTTCTCCATTCATACTTTCTGTCAGCTGTTCGCTTTCGATGCCAGCAAACTGCTCAGGATGCCACTATTCCGGTCTGTTCTACAGACAGATCTCCTTAACATTAAGGACCGTCGTCAAGAACCACTACTCTGCTCCTCAGACCACTTCTCTGGCCACTAAGTACCTTTGCCCTTGTCAGCTTCCAGCTCCTACTACTCGGTATTTCAAACAAGATTAGTGTGTGTGTGTGTGTGTGTGTGTGTGTGTGTGTGTGTGTGTGTGTGTGTGTGTGTGTGTGTGTGTGTGTGTTTACTTTCAGCGACGGATTTTTTTTCTTAAATAAACATTTTCAATCGCTTCAATTTACACTGCATACATACAAAAGTACACGAAAACATGTATATGTACAATGAGCAATTATACCAATACATCATTTGATATTAAAAACACATTACATCAAAATGTATGTATGTATCCATATGTATGGACACATACACTTATATTTACCCACACATATACATATACAGACATAACGGCACAGACATTAAGAAAGATCAAACTTTAAAAAGAGAGAGAGAGAGAGAGAGAGAGAGAGAGAGAGAGAGAGAGAGAGAGAGAGAGAGAGAGAGGGTGGATGTCGGTTCGTCTTGCAGCTATTTTTACATTTGGATTCACGGTTGTACTTTTTTGTTTGTTTGTTTGTTGTTTGTTTTTTTTTTCCTTCCTTCCCTTTCTCTTTTTTCCTTTTCTCTCTCCTTTAATCCTTTTTTTTTTCTCTTTTCGTTTTAAGACATACTTTTTACTGTTTCAGTGCGTATTTCTGAATAGCAATTCATATGGCATCCATATTTAAAAAAAAAAAATAATCCGTTTTCCATGATAATCTGGCATTGTGTTGTTCTATTCTATGTCTTGAAGAAAAGTATCTTTCAAAGGTTACTATGTTAGGTACGGACTTTTCAAATTTACATTTATAAATATACATTTTACCCAGAAGTATCAATAAATCAAAAAACATAGTCCGTAACCATATTATTTTCTATGCCAAATAATACTATGTTTTGAGTTATACTGATGTTTGTACATGTTGTACATTTTGTTTTTAATAATTGTTCAAGGTTTTTCCAGAAACGATTTGAGATGTTGCATGTCCAGAATATATGTTCAATACTGTCTTTGAATTCTTTACAGAAATCACAATAATATTCAGAAATCACAATAATAACTATCTGTAATATCTTTTCTTTCAGTACAACATTTGTCCCGAGAATTCTATGTACAATACGCACCTGCAGCCATTTCAATTTGACATCTTGTATTTTATGCACTTTTTTTTTAAAAACCTCTTTCCACTGAATATCTATCCCTAGCTTCTCAGTCCATTTTTGACAGGAATTGGGAGGTTTGTTGTCATTTATTAAGATATCATAGAACAACCTCGTACCTTTAGATATGGAATATATTAGTTTTAATGCCCCAGGGATATCATGTGCGCAATTGTTTATTTCATTTATCTTTGTTTGTTTTTTTATATATTTCGTAATGGACATTTTACAGCCATTAAAAGCCAGAAAATGTATATTCATTCCAAATTTTTTCTATTAAAGTCAGTATGTGTTAGGAATTTTCCGTTGTTGTCAAGAAAATGTGCAACACAGTTGACACCTCTTTGACCCAATTTCAATGCTTAATCAAATTGTCTCCAATTTTAAATTTTTTCATTATAAAACACTG
This sequence comes from Conus betulinus, assembly GCA_016801955.1. Taxonomy (NCBI): domain Eukaryota; kingdom Metazoa; phylum Mollusca; class Gastropoda; order Neogastropoda; family Conidae; genus Conus; species Conus betulinus. The sequence continues at coordinate 45,965 of JADBJO010009886.1, forward strand.
GTTCTGAAAGTAATCTCTGTTTTGTGTTTTTGGTTGTACTAGATTGCAAAAATGACTGTATGCCACATAAATATGTTTCCAAAAGATGTTGTTATGATTTTTATATAAACCGTAGCTTGGGCCATATTTTTCAATTTCAGTAAGAAATGGATATAATTCCATTGCAACATTTTTCCATTTATGTTTAGTAGCTTTCAGCCTTCTTATCCAAATGAGTTTCAGTGCAGTAATGTATGCTCTGATATCCGGTACATTTAGACCACCATATCTTACACTTTTCGTTACCGTATTTCTGCTAATTTTATCTCGTTTACCATTCCAAATAAAACGAAAACACATTTTCTGGAGATTATTCACAAACTCATCTGGTGGGTTGGGAAGCAGGGTCCAGAGGTGTATTAGTTTTGATAGTATTAAGGATTTTAATACAGCAACTCTTCCAAGAGGAGTTATATTTCTTTTTATCCAAATATTGAAAAGAGCTTTTATTTCCGACATTTTTTCGGCATAATTAGCTTGATCACAATCTTTTATATCATTTGTAAACCATATATACGAGTATTCTAAATTTTTCTGGATTCCAAATTATATTTAAATATTCCATGTATTTTGTTTTTGAATTCTTTTTACTTCCGAGCCAGATTGCTTGTGTTTTATTTTCATTCATTAACAGCCCTGAGAAATTTCCAAATTTTAAAATCAACTGAATAGACTTTTCAAAGGATAATCCATCACCATTATTCATTAGCTGCGCATCATCAGCAAATTGAGATATTTTGTGTTCTTCGTGGTTGATGTCAATGCCTTTTATATCTTTGTCTTCTCTGATCATAATGGCTAAAATCTCTATGCAGAGTATAAACAGATAAGGGGAAAGTGGGTCTCCTTGCCTACATCCTCGTTCTATGGAAACCAATCAGCTACTTGGCCATGACTATAACTGTTGATTTGATATCTGTGTAAAATGTTCGTATCCATTTACAAATACCCTCTCCAAAACCAAAGGATTCCAGAACTGTAAACAAAAAATTGCCAATCCAAAGAATCGAAGCTTTTTCAAAGTCTAAACAGAGCAAGAGACAGGCCTATGAGTTGTGTCAAGATAACAGATTAAATCGTAAATCAGTCTAATATTGTCTCCAAGATATCGGTTGGCTACAATCCAGTCAGTCTGATCCTCATTAATTAATTTTTCGAGAGTTTTCTTAATCCTGTTTGCAATACACGATGCTCCGATCTTTATATAAAACATTTAATAATGAAATTGGTCTCCAAATTTTTTATGTGTTCTTTAGATTTTTCTGGTTTGGGAATGCAAGTAATAAGCCCCTGTTTCTGTGTTGCTGAAAGTTCTCCGTCTTTGAACGACTGGTTTAGAGCGCGCACGACGAATGGTCCCATTTTTTTTCCAAAAGAATTTATAAAATTCAGCTCCAAATCCATCTGTACCTGGACTCTTTCCATTTTTCATATGTTGTAATGCATAACCTGCTTCTTCTAAACTTATGTCCCCTTCTATAGAGTCCCTCTCTTCTTGTGGTAATGTAGGATGCTTATTAACTAAATCACTTATTTCACATATACATCTAAACTTTTTTTCTTATATAATTTACAGTAAAACTCGTTTACTTCGGTTTTTATTCGTTCTGGTTCATCAAGTAAATCTCCGTTTTGATTTACTAGCTTTGTCATACTTTTGTTTACGAAGTGCCTTTTTTTCCAAGTTACAAAAATACTTTGTTACCTTTTCCCCCCTTCTGCTATCCATTTTGCCCTAGACCTTAATATCATCCTCCTTGTTTTTTTTTTTCTCTGAGTGTAAACTACTACCTCTTGGTTCATTTCTTTTTGCAATTCTATGTCTTCTTCTGTTTTGTTTTCTTTTTTTTTCTAATTCTTTCATATTTTTAACTAGGTTTTCTTCTTTTTCAATAGCTTTTTTTTCTTTTTTAGCATAGGCAATAGTTTTTGATCGATCGAATTTTCATTAGTAAAAAATCTATAAATAATTTATCAGACACAGTTAATTCAATTTCTGTCAAAGATGTATCGTTAATTGTAGTAGTATCATACTGGTCAGATGAATATTCACATATCACCTCGTCTATCAGTTTGTTTATTTCATCTACATATTGTTTGTCTCTTAATAGATCATAGTTAAACTTCCAAAAAGTATTTCTTTCCACAGTTTTCCCACTCTTTAATTTAAGTAAAATCATAGAATGATCGGATCGATATCTGGAATGATATCCGAGGCTTCATAGTTCCATATAGACTCTCTGAAATTAGAAAATAATCTAAACGACTTTGTTTTAACGGAGAATTTCTTCGCCAAGTAAATCGTTTGACTTGCGAATTACTCTCCCTCCACACATCTGCGAGACTTAATTCTAATATCATGTTTTCCACAGCATCTTTAGCCCTAGGGTTATTTATATTGTTGTAATTGTTGTAATTTAAATATGGATCAAGAACTAAATTCCAGTCACCAACTATTATGAAATCGTGACCGTGGTAGTTTATTATTTTTTCTTTTAAATTAATATAAAAATCGGGATTGTCTACGTTCGGTCCATATAAGTTTACTAACAATAATCTTTATCCATGGTTTTTAGGGATAATGTAGTTACCATAAACATCCCTATCAATCTTGCTGATTTTAAATTCAAAATTATTATTAAACAGCACAGCTACACCTCTTGCATTAGATCTATAAGAGGCAAAGAGACATGTATAACCTCATTCTGATGTAACATATTTTTTTCTAATTTGGGTAAAATGGGTGTCTTGCATTCAGCGACGGATTTATGTATGAGGTTCAAACTTTGATAGGTCATTTCTTTACGAAGATGTAGGAGAAATTATATAACTTTTTTTTTGAAAATCTGTTGTTTTTTTTTCATTTGCTTCCACCACCGCATTCTCCTCTTGGCATGGTACAAGTGATCAAGGCAACAAGATGTTGTCTCTCTCTCTCTCTCTCTCTCTCTCTCTCTCTCTCTCTCTCTCTCTCTCTCTCTCTCTCTCTCTCTCTCTCTCTCTGTCTGTCTTGAGCTCGCTCTGTTTTTTTTTTTTTTTCTCTTTGCCTTTCTCTTTGAAAAAAAATCAACCACAAACAATTCAATTCAACATTCCCTGCTGAAAAAAAGGAAACACAAACCAAACGAACATGATTATCATACCGTGTCTCTCTCTTCTTCCCCCTGCCCAAAGATTCCATCTGCTCGTACCCAGTTCCATATTACAGAGGAGATGTTTCACATGGGCTAATTTTACTGTCAGGGGCCATAAGCTGTCTGCATAAGCCGTGTCACATGGGCTAATTTCATTGTCAGGGGGCATAAGCTGTATCGCATGGGCTATTTCACTGTCAGGGGGGCATAGCCGTGGTCACATGGGCTAATTTCACTGTCAGGGGCATAAACCGTGTCACATGGGCTAATTTCATTGTCAGGAGCATAAGCCGTGTCACATGGGCTAATTTCACTGTCAGGAGGCATAAGCCGTGTCACATGGGCTAATTTAATTTCACTGTCAGAGGCATAAGCTGTGTCACATGGGCTAATTTCACTGTCAGGAGGCATAAGCCGTGTCACATGGGCTAATTTCACTGTCAGGGGGCATAAGCTGTGTCACATGGGCTAATTTCACTGTCAGGGGGCATAAGCCATGTCAGGCAAATATCTGCACAGTAAGGAAAGCACAGCGATCACGTGTTCCCAGTCCTGTCAGAGAAGAGTCTCTTCCGTCTCTTCTCTTTCCTATCCTGCCTCTTCCTCCCTTAGCCCCCTCCTCCGCCATCTAGCTTTCCAACAACTTTAAAGGCATCGATACTCTGACAGTTTTTTTTAAACATTGTACGGAAACTTCTGGAAGTGCCCATGTCAACAACATCAGTGCGACAGGGTGATCTTGTATTTACAAGTGCAGCTGATTCCAGGTGACCGCTCTCTCCTTCGTCGGTCATTGAACTTTGGCGCTTTTCCATCAGCGTGAAACTGAAGTGAAGAAAGATGGTTTATTTGGACAGAAGTAAACAGCCTTAAATATTACGGAGAGATGTGTATATCGAAGGAGTAAGTGGCGCAAACACACTGATTATTTTAATAACCTAATGGTTCTTTTGCTTTGATGATTTCAAATATGGATACTTTTTCCGCTGGAGTGTAAGAGTGAATGATAAAAGGAGAAGAGCTATGTCATGGGTGACAGTAGTAGATGAAAAAAACAACAACTGAGAAACGAAACGTTCCTATCTGTTATATAATGATTTGATACCGAAGGTTTCATTGTTGTGCTTGTTTTAATGATGGTGATGGTTCAGGGGAAAAGGATGATGATGATGATGGCGACAACGATGATGATCATGACGACAACGATGATGGTAATGAAGACGATGACAACGATAATAATGATGATTATGGTACACAACTTCCAGCAGAATCAATGCAACCACCATTGCCAATAAAACTGGCTACCACCAGTACTACTTACTAATAATATTAAGTACTGACAAGTATAAGATAATTCTGACGTTCGGGATGGCTTCTTTACGAAATAATTCACCGACTGGTCGTAATTCAGATCACTCAATAGTTTTATGGCTTCGAAAGCTTAACAGATAATCCGATTAGGGAGTTCTTTCAAAATTGATTATTGATTGAAAGACACAGAAAGTTCATGGGTGTGCACTTACAAAATCTTGGAAAAGAAAGCAAACGCCGTTCTATGTGGTCTATTTCCCTAATTTTGTAACAAATAAAAGTCCCAGCAAGTCCTTTTACTCCTTCTGTATGATAACAAGAAGCAGGTGATGGTAATAATGAATGCATTAAAGACAATGAAGGGAACGACATACTCACAACTCTCTGCATTCTCTTCTGTGTCTACTTCATTCCAGGTTGGCATCGGGTAGATAAACATTGTGGTATCCTTCAGCATAGCGAAAGAGAAAAAATTACATACGTTGCGCAATTTACCCATCCCTGCATATAGTACAACCCATCAATTTGATGGTTGAAAATGATGTCTCCTACAAATTCGTGACAATCTAACATGGGCCGATACATATCACTTATTTCTGCCATAACTGAACGTGGGAAATTGTATATCATCATTTTTCATGCCGTGTTTTTGAAATCAGTATCATTATTAATTTTCTTGCAACTCAATGATCTTAAGTTCATGCTATGTTTTATCATCAGTCGTTATATACACTTATAATTGTTCCATTTGAGGGACACACTCATGTGTCTTGAGACAAATAACCGTTAATTAGACAAACATGTCGCTGAAATATATCTATTAAAACATGTATGTGTATATATATAAATATATGTGGTCTTCGTTTGCACGGTTATGTATAATCGATTACATGATCATTATTTAGGTAGTATCAAATACCTGGTCACAACTTCCATTCGCGTACGCAAGTTTCATATGTTGTTTTTAATTCTACATATTAGTGGGCTTCAAAGGTACAATTGTTTATTTTTTTTATTCATTTAATCTTTTATGTGCTCATAGAATAACATGCTTGTTTTGCAACCAACATAAAATCATCACTTCTTATTTTTGGTGGTATAACATATTCATCCAATATGATGTTTTCGGTTAAAAGCTTACTTATGATAGTGGACAACGTAAATTATTTCCCTTAGAAGACCTCCGTTTTCTGATAGATAAATCCAGCTCGCTTTACGTGAACAGTGCTGTCCGTTCTTGACTCACATGATTACCCAAGTAGTTCTATATAATGCTACAGTTCGGTTGTCCTGCAATTAATACTTTCGGCAATGTTTTCAACATAATGATTTTGATAGTTTCTTTAAAAGTCTGATCACTTAAATGAATTGCCCTATACATCGATGAACAACACTTCACGTTACGCCATGTGCAAATGTTTTACGCAATAAATATTTACATTCCTTTAAGAATTAACCGTCAGTATGATTTCTACCGAGCAAAGGTGGAAATGCAAATCAATAATCAAAGTCTGAATATATGCATATCAATAATAAAAATCACTTGCTGTAAACCGAATCTGCCGTCAAGAAGCTAACAAACACAATCTGACATGGTTGAATAATGACATCGCTTTACGGAACGTTACAGAAGTGCAACGTGCACTTTACACTGTTGCATTAATGATATAGAAATAAGACTTTAATGAAGGGAAATCCCATACATCCCCAGTACAACAAATCGTCATAAGTGTGATGTAATATAAGACTGAGATACGACGTGAAAGGTTTCAGGATGCACATTTGGAATATGTCACAACCTGTGCCTGATAGAAATGTTACAGCAGAACAGAACTGCGTAGCCAGAACTTTCCACCCCAGACATGAAGTATTCAGGAGTGAAACCAAGCAGGTGTCAGACACGCTGCTTAAGAACCCGCTTCATCTGTCAGCCTGTCATGCAGTTCTAGTCTCTTTCTTGCTGTGCACCAAGGAGAGGACAAGGGAGATCCTGGAATGGTTTGTGATAGGGTTGATAGCGGGGGGTTGTGCCGTAAAGCAATAAGTAGCAGTATTAGAACGGCTTAGCTGGCCATTCAATTTTTCTCTCCGACCTTCCACCTTTCCCCTCTCTTCTGTCTGTCCCCCCCCCCCCCCCCCCCCGCCTCTCTCTCTCTGTATGTGTGTGAGTGTGAGATAGTGTATGTGCAAGCTCAGATGCAAGTATGCGGATGGTGGCATGTGTGCGCGCGCGCGTGCGTGCGTGCGCGCGCGCGTGTGTGTGTGTGTGTGTGTGAGCGAATCTACATGCCTCTCTTCTTGCCCATTTGTCTGACCTACCTTTTGCCCATCATCTGTGAAAGGCATGTATTCTCACATGTGAGTCAAGCTGGCATCAAAGCTCTTGCTAGGAATGAAGTAACCACGCATTGGCATCATGACGATAGGATCTGAATCTGCCAATGATAGAATGCAAAATATGACTTGCATTGTTTAACAGTTTGTGGAAGGGTATTCGCTAAGAACATGGACAGAAAAGCTCATGAAAAGTTCTGGTAACATAAAGCAAGAATCAGAAAGTCCAACTTTCAGATGAGTTCGTTGCACTTTTTTGACACTAACCACACAGTGGTACAGCTTTGGTTAGTTTTCCCAGTATTTGTCTTAACATTTTACCCTTTCCCCCTTCATCTGCTTTAGGTTTGTGCTAACATCGCAATAACTCATGTAATTCTTCCACGCTCTCATCCACTCAGACAAGATGACCATCTGTCCTGGCAGTTTCCTTTTCTGCTGAAGTATTCATTTGCACAGAAGAGGCTTGGAGTACTGGCGAATGACAGGGAGAACATTCCGGTCTACAATCGCCTGCACGTGAAGCACGACAACGCTTCCAGATCTCATTTCAACCAGACTTGAAATCCCACACTGATGCCAGACAGAACTGATGGCAGCCAGCAGAGGACGGAGCACGTGATGGGGGAAAGGGAATCAGTCTACTGGGTTGTTGCTCATTCCGCTCCTGGAACTCGTTTGATCATTCAGAGTGAAATCATGTCGTTGAGTTTACCAGCTGATCACACAGCTGGTTTGATCGTTATGACAGCTGACGGCTATCTAATCCCTCCATTGCCTGTGGGCAAGAGATACTTAAACGAGCCAACTACTGTGGGCAACGAGATACTTACTGGCTGAGCCAGCTCATCTCTTGCTTTGCTTTATACAGAGGCTATTTTGATAATATCTTTAAAAGACATCCTTCCCCATATTGGGATGCACAGAAACGAATGTGTCAGCGTGTGTGTGTGTGTGTGTGTGTGTGTGTGTGTGTGTGTGTGTGTGTGTGTGTGTGTGTGTGTGTGTGTGTGCGTGCGTGCGTGTGTGTGCGTGCGTGTGCGTGCGTGCGTGTGCGTGCGTGCGTGCGTGTGTGTGTGTGTGTGTGTGTGTGTGTGTGTGTGTGTGTGTGTGTGATCGCTCACGAACTGAGTTTAAACAAAAGTATATATTTCTTGACACCTGTCGTCTTGTTATATAACACGAAATAAAAGGAAATCCTATTTGATTATGATGATGACCGAGGCAATAATAACGATGCATTTATCATTGTTGACTTAGTTGAAACTAACTTCTTTACACTAAACACAGCTTCCTCAGGGTATTGCCTGTTTCTGTTCTCGTTCATTCGAGAAACCTAGGAGACACAGGATCCTAGAAATTTGTCACGCAAAGCAAAATGTGACAGGAATCTTTATAAATTCATTAAAGCTTTTTTTTAAAATACCGACAACATGCACATTTAAAATAAAAAAAAAATCCTCATGTGTTCAAAAACGCCACAGATTATTGATTAGATCGGATGGAGTAAGAAAAATCAGACATTTCATCACATAGAGAAGAAAGAGCTGCCACTCATGGGAGATAACTCCTACAAATTCTACCTTCCGAGCCGAAACGGTGTTTACAGCGGTCTGACCCACCACTCATGGCTCTGGCCTGACGTGGATGACTTGGACAGCTTCCGAAGCCTTGTGACTCCACACGGACACTGATCCTTCGCATCCACCTGGACAGTGGTCTCTGTCCTTCCCTAACTCCAAGTGAAATCTGTCTGACACGCTTACTGCCGGTGGACAGATGGACGGGTCTGGGTGCGGGAATGAGAGGTGGTGGTGTGGAGGAGTACCTGCTGTGGACAGAGAGAGGAAGAGGATTCTGAATGGGGTAAAGTGTTTACGCGGAATGTGGATAGATAAATTGAATTAAGTGGTCAGCTGTTTTTTCCATTTACGTTTTCTTCTTTATCCTCTCTTTTGTTTTCATTTCAATTGCTCTAAGTTGTAAGAGATACTGTGTGTATGTATTTTAGTGCCCTACAGATTGAGTGTCAATTACGGGTTGAAATCTCGGCACACTGTTCTCTTTTGATGCATTTATAACTTCTCAGCTTCGATTCAGATTCGATATTTGAAAACTAAACCCCACAGATTTGAGTGACTTATTGGGCCTACGTCTATTGTTTGTAAGCTTTTTCTGGAAAGTTTCATAAAGTACAACTTACAGCGCAGTTAACACAAGAGAGAGATATACTCTTTCAGGAAGAGTTATTCACGAGGACAAAGACTACACCAAAATGAAGGGGGAAAAACCACTAATTTTGGTTTGGACAGAAGGTTCGAAGGCCGTACAGTCTGGCCTCTGTAATGAACTTTTGGATATGCAAAATGTCCTTTATGTACTGTTTGACCAGTGGTCAGACAAACTTGCATTCTTTGAACAGTTTTTTGCCTAGGTAAACCAATTTTTGTTCGTTCGTTCTTTTTTCTGTTTTTTCTGTTGTCTTTATTAAACGACTGCCCTATTTTAACACGTGCAATAAACTGGAGCCAGTTCCTTACCCTTTGAGATCATGAAAGTGCACGAGTAGTTTGGCACTTCATGACACGCTTTTTTTCTAGAACCCTGAGAGATATAGACGACTTCATACCGTTGGGGGAAAGCTAGAAGCTGTCTGTAATACGCATCTTTGAAGTGGATGCAACTTGTTTGAATGTTAAGCAAAGAGGGTGACACTTGTGTGTGCAGTGTTAAGCAAAGAGGGTGACTCTTGTGTGTGCAGTGTTTAAGCAAAGGGTGACACTTGTGTGTGCAGTGTTAAGCAAAGAGGGTGACACTTGTGTGTGCAGTGTTAAGCAAAGAGGGTGACACTTGTGTGTGCAGTGTTAAGCAAAGAGGGTGACACTTGTGTGTGCAGTGTTAAGCAAAGAGGGTGACACTTGTGTGTGCAGTGTTAAGCAAAGAGGGTGACACTTGTGTGTGCAGTGTAAGCAAAGAGGGTGACACTTGTGTGTGCAGTGTTGAGCAAAGAGGGTGACACTTGTGTGTGCAGTGTTAAGCAAAGAGGGTGACTCTTGTGTGTGCAGTGTTGAGCAAAGAGGGTGACACTTGTGTGTGCAGTGTTAAGCAAAGAGGGTGACTCTTGTGTGTGCAGTGTTGAGCAAAGAGGGTGACACTTGTGTGTGAAGTGTTAATCTCAGTTGGGTCTACATCTTTGAAGTGGGTGAAACGTGTCTGTGCAGTGGTAATCTTCTCATTTGAGTCTACAGCACATCTTGGCCATGTCACGTGCTAAACTTTCCAAAGTTACAGACGTTTTGATATCATATTAATATTCATCACACTGTCGATTTAAACCACCGCCCTGGCGAGGCGATTAGGGTTGCGGTTTCCCAGCAGGGAGGTCGTGGAATCAATGTCCATTAAAGACGTGTATTTGTGTGCTGTTTCTCCCCTGATTGGCTCCTACACAGAGTTGAGTTGTTTGCCATGGGCTCAGTCGGGAAGACTGGGAGCACATAATTAAGTTTCATCCTGTTAATGGATGCGCCTTTGACAGCGTCGCTCAAATGTCTTGACCAGCGCTGCAGGCTTGATTGACGCCAGGATGTACTGTGTAAGTAAGCATAAAGTAATGTCTGTCATACAGTCTCAAACCAGAAAGGAAATCTGTTGCATCATTTTTATCAACCTGATCCTCATCGATCAGCTGAAAAAAAAAGTCTCCAGTTCTGTGGCCCTTTATGCCTTGTTTGAAGGTGACCTCGGTTTTGATTTCCTCTCCACATCTATGCCCTTTGAAAGGTTCTGTCAGGATCACCGGGACTGACCATTCATGGGGACTGTCGTTGGCGCCCTCCGGAGGGAGAGCTCACTGACACTGGCTCCGCCACTATGCAATTATTATCAGTTTCAAAACGGAGTGACTGAGGGCGGAAGGTGAAGCAAAATTGAGAAAAAAGAGGGGGTTAGTTCCCGCCAAGGACACAACAGAGTACAGGACAAGACAAGACACAATGTATTGTCGACCTCTTGGGTCTTCTTCAGGCAAAAACAAATAACATTTAGGACAGTGAAAACGAAGAACGAGAAACCACTTATCTTCTGATATTCGGCGCAAAACCAAACTTATCGGTCAGTAGGGGCTTTAGTAGCTGTGTCCTACATGTGTTGGATCAGTATAAAAACACACTGAACACCACCGACGTGACTCGGCAGCAGTGCAGTGTCTCTCCTGGTGGGTTGCCTCATGACGACTTGGACATTGACTGCTCCCTTTTGATGACTGGTGCTGAGGCTGTGGCGGGACCAGCCGGTCTATGGCTGTGGACAGGAAGTCAGAATGCATGGCGTGTATGCAATGCCACTCAGGTGGTACGGAAGTTTAAAACAGAAAAAAACCTCTGCTCATTTATCAACGCAGACATGAGACGGCCAAGAAAATTCAAAGTAAAAGTCATTCAGCTGAACTATATAGCCAGAAAATCACACGATTTTAGTAACATTCATTTTGTTCTAGGTACGACAGATCCAGGTTCTTTACGACAAGATGAATGTCTACAAATAATAGGTCTATGTTGGCGGAGTTCACGTAATTTACACTATGCAGTTTATAATATCCTCTGTTCCTTGGTCACACAACAATGTCAAAATGTGAAAATGTGTTAGAATTTGTGTGGGAAGATGTGGAAAATGGAACGATAGTAGTGATAATGGTGAAAAATGGTGACGGCGACGAGGGGGTGAGATTAGTGAGAAGGGAAAGGAGTGAATGAGAGGTTTGGATGGGAAAGGTCGGCTGTGTATAGAGCAAAATGGCAATGATCAGAATTGACTCCCCTATCAGAGAGAGAGAGAGAGAGAGAGAGAGAGAGAGAGAGAGAGAGAGAGAGAGAGAGAGAGAGAGAGAGAGAGAGATCGTGCTATTAACTTCTAATCATCAGATGATCACATTTGGAATGCGCGTGTGTTGTGCTACAGCTAGTGGGACGATGTCTGCCAAACTGATGCCTACAGAAATCCATAAATAAAAAGTCTGGTAATGTGAGGTGGGCATCGGGACACCCCCGCAGTTTCCAGCTGGGTTCACGTCATTCTTTGACGCCATCCAGAACGCCAGATCATCGGGCAGTCTTTACATTGTGTTCCTTTTCTTTTGCTAACCGTTTTTTTTCTCTCCGTGGGTCTGCATTTCATTCAGATGATGGCTCACATCACATCAACGCATGCATTCGACATCGATCACAAGCAGCAAAGTCAACTTCACCATTTGTCGTGGCCATTTCATTCTCCGCCCCACATTTCCGTTCGCAACAGAGGACGCTCCACGTACAGGAAATGAACATATGGAGAAACTTCGTGTCCACAATGATCTGTATGTGAGCGTGACATTGCTTCCAGATATCATGTCAACAAGCATTGACATTACGCTAATGCCAGACAGAACTCATCTCAGTGAGTGGAGGATTGAGCACGTGCCATGCTGCAGGGGAATGGGAGGGGATGGGGACTGGGGGTGGAGGGCAGGAATCAACCTATTGGGTTGTAGCTACGTGTAATCGTATCAGCGTGTCCACGATCCAGATTGAATCATGTTGTTGATTTAGTAGCTGAGGACAGAGCGTCAGAGCGCTGTCTTGATCTTGCTGGCACAATTGAGGGCCGTCTTATTCCTATACCGCCGGCGGAAACTGAGCCAGGATTTACTGAGCCAGCCAACATTTCTGGCTTTGCTTCCAATCCAAGCTACTTTTCGATGCATATTTCTCACACCTTTCCTCAGCAAAAATAATTGAGTCGCGGAAAAAAAATGATGTACATCAAACAGAAACATATAGTCAGCATTTTATCTAGAAAGGACACGAACTGAAATAACATGCGGTTCAGTGTTGTATTTTCTTGATTATTCCATGAATGTAAATTGCACTATTGCCCTTACAGGAAAGAAATGAAAAGAGGAGGACAGGAGGAGGAGGAGAAGACGAAGAAGATGACAAAGCAGTTTTTAAAATCATGTCTTCCATCCAGATAATAGATTGCATATACACACATTTTTTTCATATTTTGATGACATATACATATAACAAACAACTTTAACATATTACATAAAACAAAAACACGCAAACATTTAGACATTATGCCAGGTAATAGCACTGTGTTTGTGCTTAAAATTGATGTGTGTATGCGTATGGTCGTGCGTGTGCGTGTGCGCGCGTGAGCGCAGAATTCATACGTTGTTGCCACGTGTTTTGCTGTAATATACAACGAAACAAAAATAATTCATGTATGATAATAATGATGATAACAATGACGACAGATACACCCACCGTGTCCTGAAAAGCAAACAAAAGACAAAAACTTTTCCACACCTACACCACATACTCGACATATTTATTTCCTGTTTCCATTTCCGTCAATTCACGAAACCTACGAGGCACATAATTCTATAAAATTGTCAAGCGAAACACAGAGCGATATAGTTATTTGTAAACTCAACAAACCTCTTTGACGTCAACCATGTTCACAGTTTTGTGTTTTTTTTTTGTGTGAAAAATCCGCAGGCGGTCGCAAACACCAGATTGACTGGACGGGTAGGCAGGCCCACAACCTTTTCCTATGGTATCAAAATGGTGTTCGTCACGGTCTGTCGACTTCTCATACTTTTGGTCTGGCATGGATGACTTGATGAGCTTCTGAAGCTGTACTGGCACCACGTAGACCCCCAGTCATTTACGTCAGAGAGGACAATGACTTCCTGCCTTTCTCTGGCACCAACTGAAGTCTGTTCGACGCGTTAATTGCCTGTGGTGGACACACAATCCCGATGGAAGAGTCTGGATCATGGTTAGACTGTGGTAGAGTGATGCCTGTATCCAGGTATGTCCGCTTAATGCAGAAAACCAGTCAAGATTTGAGTTAATTGAGCACGTTATTCTGACTGTAGCAGACTTTTCTGGAACGTGTCACTCAGTGCAATTCACAGCTCAGTTGAAACGATATACATACACCTTTTCAGATGAAGACATTAACAGGACAACACAAACAAAACAACAACAAAACAACAACAACAACAACCAACCAGTACCACCACCACCACCACCACCACCACCATCACCACAAACGGACAAACTCACGTTCTTGAACATCATCATCATCATCGTCATCTCTTCTTGTTCTTGTTGTTCTCGTTCTTGTTCTTGTTCTTGTTCTGCTTTCCGTGTTATGACAGCTGCCAGAGGCAACGGTTTTCACTACAGTGAGTTATTTGACGCAAAGTAATTTCAACGTCTTAAGTAGGAGCTTAAACCTATGACCCGTGCTGCCGGCCATACACATAAAAGCCTTATCCATTTAGCCACTGCCTTCCCTAATAACGCTATCTTCAGTCGTAAAGACTCTAAAATTCCTCCGTGTAATTTCATTTTGCAGATTAACAGAGAAAATCCTCAAGAAAACTGCAACATGGTCAAGGTAAAAGCCTATTTCATTATGCTATGCCTCATTAAATCTTGTCCCTTACTGGCAACGTCTTTAGTTTCTCTACGAACTCTGCACATAGCTGTCAACTGAAAGATGTCATTCGCTGAACAGCTACATCAGGGGGAGCATACCAAGAGACAACTGTGGGCCGCCTTTGCACTAACAACTTCGGAAAGCACCCTCAACTTATTACTGAGCAAATTTTCTAGGCAAGCCCCACCCCCCACCCCCACCCCTTACTATTTTTGGAGTTGCTATAATTTGCTATAATTTGTTGCACACAACTCTGAAAACAGATACATAGTTGAGTTTGGTTTTTGAATTTTTAGGTGTCTCAGAAAAAAGATCGACTTGAGAAACAAACGGTTACAAAGAAAAAAAAAAAAACCCAACAAGGGAAGAAACTCCAAAATACTAGTTACAAAGACAAGGAAAGTAACTCTCATTTCAAAGAGCCCGAATGAAGTCAGTGCGGAGAGCTATGATGAAGGCGGTATACTATGAAGCAGATTTTTCGTAAAAGGGGAAACCACCCCCACCCACCCCGTTTGTTATGAAACATTTTCCAAGGGAGCGCGCTCTCCCCTCTCTCTTTCATTATTATCAAACTTATCCTTTAGGGAAGCTTCCTCCCTTCCCTTATCATTCAGCACATTCTCTCCTCCTTTGTCAAACTAAACCGAAAGCGATAGAATTATCTACGAATCCAGAGAACCTCTTTAATGTAAGCAATATGCTCAGAAATCTGCAAAATCCCCGTTCGTTCCCAAACACCAGAGTTGTCTGATTTGACTGGAAACGACAGAAAAGCTGACATTTTACAGGATGCAGGAGAGAAAGCTGTCACATGGTGTTGGATCAAGCCTTCAGCTTCTTCCTTCCGTACGGAAATGATGCGAGAAACCGTCTGTCGACTGCTTCTGGCTTTGGTCTGGAGTGAATGGCTTAGAGGGCTTCTGAAGCCTTGCTGGCACCAAGGGACAATACTCACTGAGGTCGATGTGAACAAGGAGTTCTTGTCCTTGCTTAAAAGTCACCGAAATGGGCTGTGGTGGACAAACCTGTCGATCGATGCGTTTCTATTGTGGTTGGGTGTTGGTGTGACGCGCCGTCTAGACTTAGATAAACAGAGAAAGAAAAACGTAGGAAAGAGGCAAACTGCCTGCGAAATGATCGTGTGGGTGGGGGGGGGGGGGGGGGGGGGGGGGGGGACACATAAAAACACAGTCTTTTGATGAACTTACCCACCGCACAGTGGAAGAACAAAGGCAGCAACAACAAAATAATTATCTGTTTATTCGGTTTTGACACAAACTCCACACAGACTGTACAATTGTGGCCTCTACTATGAATGTGTCGATCTAGAACGAAAAGTGAATTCTTATCACATTGTTTGATCAAA
Organism: Conus betulinus; assembly: GCA_016801955.1. Taxonomy (NCBI): domain Eukaryota; kingdom Metazoa; phylum Mollusca; class Gastropoda; order Neogastropoda; family Conidae; genus Conus; species Conus betulinus. The sequence continues at coordinate 61,643 of JADBJO010009886.1, forward strand.
GCTCACGAAATGTTGTGAGGTTTATTTTAAAAGTAGTTTCTTTGTGTTGACGGAAGGCAATTTTGCGCAAGTGTAAATGTCTTATTTTGGCACTCTTCATTCTATTTTACTGTACACTGGAAACGCTCTCTCACATTTCACGATAAACAACACTACCAGGTTAAACATAACTTTTGCATCAATAAAGCTCCGTTACATGTTACATTTTCAAGCTTGAGGTCAGGCAATTCTCAATAAAACCAGTTTATACGAGCAAAATAATTTAGAAACAAAAAATACAAACACCTCTACGTACATAAAAAAAAAGAATATAAATCTTCCACAATGAAATGAAGTTCACCAGCAACAATGATCATTTTACATTTTCCCACAAATGCTCTCAAAATTCTGTTAGCTTGCCTTGTTTTAAGAGGTGAGCAGTCATGATTATACTGAAATTTCAGACACACACACACACGTACATGCATACAGACATACAAAGTCAATATTTCGTGAAACACTCAGAATACTTAATACTGTTTTTTTATACTTAACTTTTAGCTTATCTTGGAGCGTTCTGTTTTACAGTTGGAGTGTTTATTTAAGTGTTGTGTTAATATTGCATATCTGATGGTGGTTTGTGGTGGTGATGGTGCCTCTGTGTGTGTGTGTGTGTGTGTGTGTGTGTGTGTGTGTGTGTGTGTGTGTGTGTGTGTGTGTGTGTGTGTGTGTGTGTGTGTGTGTGTGTGTGTGTGTGTGTTTTCGCGGTATGTGTGGTGGTGGTGTGGTGTGGGGGTGGGGGTGTGGGTGGTGTGTGTGTGTGTGTGTGTGTATGTGTTGGTAGGATATGTGTTAATATCTATATATATGTACAGACTGACACAAGATGGATAAACGAGTTGACAAGGAATGACCGAGCACAGTGGAAAGAGTGGAATATTTTTAATGATATGTTTGTTTATGATTTGTTGTATTATGTGAATTTTGATGATGGCACCACAAACAAATTTTCCTTGTATTCTATGAGGACAAATGAAATATCGTGTATCGTGTATAAACGCCCAGGTTAGCAAATATGCGAAGAAAAAAAAACTTATTTGATATTGGGGTATTGGCTCCATTAAACTCTTACTAATTACTGATGGTACAAAAACACATCATATCTCTGATTCTCCCCCTACTGGACTATGGCAACGCTCCCCGCTCCCCAACATCTATTGAATCATTGCAGAGTTAAGACCTGTGCTGCTTGCTCATTTAAAAAAATGAAAAGAATATTACTGCCTGTTTTCCAAGCTGCTCTGGCTTCCTGTGTCTAGCTGGATGGAATACAACATTTAAATGCATTGCTGCAGTCTTATAGCTGACATAGGGCCACTTCACTTGTCAGAACGTCTTCATCTGTACAACCCATCACGTTTTCACCCTTCTCCAGATGACACGAACATTTATTACGAATGAAATTGCACGTGCGCGCATGCACGGACGCATGCATACACGAGTACACACGCACACACACACACTAACGCACGCACGCACGCACGCACGCACGCACGCACGCACGCACGCACGCACGCACACACACACACATACACACATGCTCGCACGTACACAGACACGCACACACACCCAATAACACACGTAAAAGTGAACGAACATACATGCGCACGTGTGCGTGCGTGTGCATGTGCGCGCGCACGCGCGCGCGCGCGCGCGTGTGTGTGTGTGTGAGCGTGCGTGCGTGCGTGCGTGTGTGTGTGTGTGTGTGTGTGTGTGTGTGTGTGTGTGTGTGCGTGCGTGCGTGCGTGCGTGCGTGCGTGCGTGCGTGTGTGCGTGTGTGTGTGTGTGTGTGTGTGTGTGTGTGTGTGTGTGTGTGTGTGTGTGTGTGTGTGTGTGTGTTTGTTTGTATGTGTGTGTGTGTATGCGCGCGCGTGTGCGTGCGTGCCTGCGTGTGTGCATATGTTCGTGTGTGTGTGGGCGTGAATGCTATTTTATGAAGAAGGGAGAGTTCATGAGTGAATATTCAGCCTTTTCACTAACAGCACATAGTTCCTATGGCCTGTTTGTCTTAAGGGGAGTGAACTGGCTAACAGCATATATAGTTCCTATGGCCTGTTTGTCTTAAGGGCAGTGAACTGTCTAACAGCATATAGTTCCTATGGCCTGTTTGTCTTAAGGGGAGTGAACTGGCTAACAGCATATAGTTCCTATGGCCTGTTTGTCTTAAGGGGAGTGAACTGTCTAACAGCATATAGTTCCTATGGCCTGTTTGTCTTAAGGGGAGTGAACTAACAGCACATAGTTCCTATGGCCTGTTTGTCTTAAGGGCAATAAACTGTCTAACAGCATGTAGTTCCTATGGCCTGTACTCTTAAGGGCAGTGAACTGTCTAACAGCATATAGTTCCAATGGCCTGTTGTCTTAAGGCAGTGAACTGTCTAACAGCATATAGTTCCAATGGCTTGTTGTCTTAAGGGCAGTGAACTGTCTAACAGCATATAGTTCCTATGGCCTGTTGTCTTAAGGGCAATGAACTGTCTAACAGCATATAGTTCCAATGGCCTGTTTGTCTTAAGAGCAGCAAACTGTCTAACAGCAGCATATAGTTCCAATGGCCTGTTGTCTTAAGGGCAATGAACTGTCTAAAAAGCATATAGTTCAATGGCCTGTTGTCTTAAGGCAGTGAACTGTCTAACAGCATATAGTTCCAATGGCTTGTTGTCTTAAGGGCAGTGAACTGTCTAACGGCATATAGTTCCAATGGCCTGTTGTCTTAAGGGCAGTGAACTGTCTAACAGCATATAGTTCCAATGGCCTGTTTGTCTTAGGAGCAGTAAACTGTCTAACGGCTAATAGTTCCAATGGCCTGTTGTCTTAAGGGCAGCAAACTAACAGCACATAGTCCCATTGGCCTGCTGTCTTAAGGGCAGTGAACTGTCTAACAGCACATAGTTCCAATGGCCTGTTGTCTTAAGGAGAGTAAACTGACAGCATGTAGTTCCAATGGCCTGTTATCTTAAGGGCAGTGAACTGACAGCATATAGTTCCAATGGCCTGTTGTCTTAAGGGCAGTGAACTGACAGCATATAGTTCCAATGGCCTGTTGTCTTAAGGGCAGTGAACTGTCTAACAGCACACAGTTCCAATGGCCTGTTGTCTTAAGGGCAGTAAACTGACAGCATGTAGTTCCTATGGCCTGTTGTCTTAAGGGGAGTAAACTGACAGCATATAGTTCCAATGGCCTGTTGTCTTAAGGGCAGTGAACTATCGAACAGCATATAGTTCCAATGGCCTGTTGTCTTAAGGGCAGTAAACTGTCTAACAGATATAGTTCCAATGGCCTGATGTCTTAAGGGCAGTAAACTGTCTAAGAGCACATAGTTCCAATGGCCTGTTGTCTTAAGGGCAGTGCAGTGAACTAACAGCACATAGTTCCTATGGCCTGTTTGTCTTAAGGGCAGTGAACTGTCGAACAGCATATAGTTCCTATGGCCTGTTTGTCTTAAGGGCAGTGAACTGTCGAACAGCATATAGTTCCTATGGCCTGTTTGTCTTAAGGGCAGTGAACTGTCGAACAGCATATAGTTCCTATGGCCTGTTTGTCCTAAGGGCAGTGAACTGTCTAACAGCATATAGTTCCTATGGCCTGTTTGTCTGAAGAGTAGTGAACTAACGGTGAACTGTCTAACAGCAGTGAACTGTCTCACAGTGAACTGTCAGATAGCATATTATAGTTCCTATGGCCTGTTTGTCTTAAGGGCAGTGAACTGTCAGACAGCATATTATAGTTCCTATGGCCTGTTTGTCTTAAGGGCAGTGAACTGTCGAACAGCATATAGTTCCTATGGCCTGCTTGTCTTAAGGGCAGTGAACTCTCAGAGGTTCACCATGTCTGTGGCACGTCCTAGTGGAAATGGGAGCCTGTTCCCCTCCTGCCGCCGCCTGGATCTTTCCCTGAACTGAATCAGGTCCCCATTGACAGTCTTCGAGTGGTTCGAGCTCGCGACCGTCAGCACCGCAGACAAACACTCTGACCATCTGACCAAAGGCCCGTGTCATGGCGTCTTCTTCAATTCTGCAACGAAAGATAGAACCAGTAGGTCGTGTCAGTAGGTTTGGAGGTTAACGCTCGACTTCGGTCTAATCATCGTCCCCCGTGGGGATACCGGGGGGTCTTTTGTGGTTTTCCCCCCCTTCTGGATATTCTGTGCTAGTAACGTCCCCTTTTCCTATCGCTCTCAGTTACTCTGTCTCCTCCTTTGCTGTACTGTCGTCTCCTGTCCTTTCTGTCTACCATATCTGTTATACATATGTCTTTTCCCACAACCTCTTCCCACAAATTTCTGCACTCAACGAAGTCGGAGTGAACTGACTAGACTCTCGAGTATAGTGTGAGTATCCCAACAGGCTAAAACGAGCTCACACGCTACCAGATACTGGAACGCTGAAGAAGAAGAAAAAGAAGGTCTAATTATCTAAAAAAAGAAAAAAAAAGGAATAACATGCCATTTCTTTGACCGATCCGACATCAATTATAAAAAAGGAACAAACGAACATGCTAAAATACCCCACGCAAACGAACAAACACCCAAACAGTCGACTTCATGTATTTTTGCTCCCTCCCTTTTCTTCTTCAGTTGGAACTTTGCATTACCCCACAGAAACTTCCCGTCGCAGTTTTTTTTTTTTCATTGGCTGAAGTAGGTCACTTCCCAATTAAAGGTTAATTATTTCTTTGTCGCTTTTTTTTTATGTCCAAAGACTGTAGCGCTTGTCGAAATTGCTTGTACGTACGTGTAAAATCGCCTTCTTTCTCTGTCGCTTTAATCCACCACACTCCGTTTGGGGGATTTATAGCTCAACTATCAAGAGGAAATATTCACAAATAAAGATTTCAGTAACAAATCTTACATAAATGTTAGCGAACCGCCAAGAGAAACGTGGACAAACGAGTCACAAGACAAAACACACGACGCGTTTCGACCTTTAGGTCTTCTTCAGGCAAGACACACAAAGAACAGGACAATGAAAATGAACGAGTTTGTCACTTAGCTTGGATCTCTTCAGCGCAAGGTAGGCGTTGAATCATTTTGCAACTAGACTTATAGCAAGTCTATGGAATGTATGGTGTTTTAGGAATAGAGCGTTTTATTCATTACCTAATGACCAGTGAGTCCATATGCAGTCATGCTGCTGGCATGATTATTTCCGTGAATGTCTACCAGTATTTTGAATTAAAGTGCAGTTCTGTTAGATCCTCTATATTCCCTTGCACACCTGCACACCACACCATCAGAATGTATTGTGGCCTTGAAAAAGATCCAGCTCAGATGGTTGGGATCCTATCTTACATTTTTCTTTGTGTGTGTGTGTGTGTGTGTGTGTGTGTGTGTGTGTGTGTGTGTGTGTGTGTGTGTGTGTGCTTGCGTGTGTGTGACTGTCTCTTGCTCCTTCTGTCTGAGAAAAAACAATTTTCAGTCGTTGCGCCTCTTTTACTTTCAGTGATTATTAGTGAAGACTGCTCTGTTTCAACATCAAGAAACCAGTACTAAGCTTCGCGTAGGGTTTGATACAACTGAATGTGTTGCCTCCCTTCTATGATTTCCTTCTTTACTGTAACCCACTATTAGCCAGGTCAGAGAATAACAACCACCTGGAGCGTTGGTGATATATCTGATATCATCTAGAAAGTGAATGGTGTTACAGTGTATGGAAGGCTGTTTGCCAAAATCATTCATCAGCTAGCTCACAGACGAGTGTTTCTTGGAGGTGGAGCGTCTAGCTTCCATTTTTCGCTGACTATCATTTTTTTTTTAATTTGTCCTATATTTCTTGCTTTTTTTTTTTTTTTTTTATCTCATCATTCTTAAGTAGGATCTCCATCCCATCTTTCCCCCCACTTTTTCATCTTGACCCGCAGACGATAATAATAATGTAGAATGTAACTGGAGTTACAGAGTATGAAAGGGCGTTCGCCCAGACCATCCATCAATAAGCTCATAGAAAGTCTGATGGTTAAGACGGGAATCAGAAAGTCTCACAACTTCTGGCTGGGCTCAACGCAGAAGTTGACCCTTCACCAATACGTCACTGTGTCGGACAGTGGTACCAGTACTTTTCTTCTTTTTTTTTTCCTTTTTTTATTTTTTTTTTTCCTCGATGAATCTGCACTCCGTTCGTGTGACAGTCGACATCACAACAACCCATGGGTCCGACCATCCCTCACAAACTGGCCAGTCAGCGTAGACATTGATAGAGGACGCTCTGTATTTTGACAAAGAGCATGGAGAGTGCTCTTGCACATGTTAACAGGGGACTGGAAGAGCTCAACCTGTAGAGCGTCGGACCAGTGATCCTGGGTTATGGGGTTGTGGGTTCGAATCTCGGCTGGGGTATTTCGGTACAGGGAAATTTCTCTCTCGGAATTAACATTGGTTCTGACTCCACTTCCGAAACGATCCTTTCGCACGCATAGCATCTTCCACACATGTAAAATCTCATAATCAACTTTCGGAAAGAGAAGGCTAGTCTGGTTGTTGGTGTGGATGATACGTACGCACGAAGCATGCGCCGAGAGGATGAAAGTATGGATGAAAAAGTGACTGAGTGACAGACTGAATGATGCGAAAACGACTGATGCAGCGCCAAAGGCAGCTCTTCAGTTGACTCCACCCACGTTGGCCGCCCCGTTGAGCACAGTAAAGTGTGGACTGTGAAGGACTTGCCGTCCAGTCTCAAACCGAGGACAGGCGCTTTATACGAAATCTCAATAACAATGATAACCTGTATGGAAGCAGGCCAGGAGAGCACTTCCAGGTATCATTTGAACTCTACTTGAAATCCTGCTTGTGCCGGATGGAAGTAATCGAAGCGCACAGGATTGAGCACGTGCAGTGAAGAGGAGCAATCAAGAAGTGAAATGTGTTGGCCTGTAGCTCTGTCAGATCCTTCATGCTCGGCGTATTTGATGATCAAGACTGACTTCATGCTGTTCATCCACTAGCTGATTATGGAATCATCACACCGCTGGCTTGATCGTGATGATGATGATAATAATAATAATGATGATGATAATGATGATGATGATAATGATGTTGAGAATTAGAATGATGATGATGATGATGATAACGATGATGATGATGATGATGATATTGATGATAATGATGAAGATGATGATGATGATGACGATGATGAAGATGATGATGATGATGATGATGATGATGATGATGATGAGAGATGATGATGATGATGATGATGATGATGATGATGATGATGATATTACTATTAATAGCAAAGAAAAATGAGTCCAAAGAAAAAAGAAGGAAATGAAGAACAAAAACAAACAAACAAACAAACAAAAATCATATATAATTCCAACAACCGTAACTTCAATTTTGCGATTACAACAATACTATGTTCATATATGTGTTCACAGGCATGTGGACAAAGAATAACGACAACAACAGCAAACACAACAACAACAACAACAACAACAACAACAACAACAACAGCAACACACACACACACACACACACACACACACACACACACACACACACACGCGCGCGCGCGCACGTGCACATACACACACGTGCTCGCGCTCACACACACACGCATGCACGCACGCACGCACGCACGCACACACATGTCTGTAGGAAGATATGGAAACATGAATGAGTCTTCTTCTTCTTCTTCTTCTTCTTCTTCTTCTTCTTCTTCTTCTTCTTCTTCTTCTTCTTCTTCTTCTTCTTCTTCTTCTTCTTCTTCTTCGTTCCCTTCATTTAGTTCATTGCCAGACCTGCTGCCAGAGAGAACAGTTTTACAGCTGTAGGTTATTTTACACGGAGTGGTTCCAGTGTCTTAAACAGGGGCTTAAACCTATAACCCCTGTCATCAGCAATGCTCGTAAAGGCGTTATCCACTTAACCAGCGGCTGCCTTAACAGCGCTGCCCTTTACGATAAAGATTCTAAAATCTCCTCTGTGTAATCAAAATATCTCACGTAATGGATCAAAAAGATGAAGAAACCGCTGAATGGGCAAAGTAATTCTCTTTATACCAAATCTAAAAAATTGGCAACTGGAAGTCGTCATCTTCTGGACAGCTACATCAGAAGAACGCAGCGAGAGGTCACATCTGATATGCAGCCCCCTAATTAGCACTTAACAACGATTTGGAGGACAACATAGCTGGCGTTAGCTTTATGCTGATTTAACAAGTAAGGTAACTCCCCGCCTTCCCTCACCTTTGCATTAAGCAAGTTTTTCCATGAAGGAAAGATTCCATACCACTGCCTCTCTTGGGGTAAGACGAAGCAGAGTTACCAGTAAAAGCGAAATCCTCCCAGCATTGCATCAATTCATCAGTGGAGGCGAGGGC
>JADBJO010009886.1:75000-78542 GCA_016801955.1 Conus betulinus
TTACATGATTACACACGAAAAAAACTGTGCAAGGACATATTTCTTGGATAAACGCCCGAAAATGAGTGACATGGTTATAGTTACCGTTGTCATTGATACGTTGCTGCATTCGACGCTGCATCATCCCCAATCCAAGGGGGAGACATCCATCCAACAAACAGCCCATGTACCTGTCGAGACGTTAATGACCTTGGCTCCATCTGGCTTAGGGCCTTGATTCGGATGACCTGATTATCGCTATGTCTGCATCATATACCCTTGTTTCTCTCTGTCTCTGTCTCCCTCTGTCTGTCCCTGTCTGTCTGTCTGCCTCCTGTCTCTCTCTCCCTTCCTCTCTTCCTCCCCCTTTCTCTCTCATCCTCTCTCTCTCTCTCACCCTATCTCTCTCTTTCTCTTTACCTCTCTCTCTATCTCTCTGTCCTCTCCCTCTCTGTCAAAATATCTGTCTCTTTCTCTGTCTCTCTATCTGTCTGTCTGTCTGTCTTGTCTGTCTGTCTGTCTGTCTGTCTGTCTGTCTGTCTCTCTCTCTCTCTCTCTCTCTCTCTCTCTCTCTCTTTCTCTGTCTTCCCTCCCCCAATAACAGCGTTTTGAAAACGGAAAAAATCCCTTCTTGGAGTGTCTGAGATACTGAAAAGATCTTGTAGATGGGAGTGGACAAATTCTCAGGAAATCTCCCACCCCCATCACCAAGTCCCTAGTCTGTTGTTCCTAAAGCAAACGAAACCGGAAATGGACCAAGACAAACATGGCGCCGGCCCCTTGAAGCACAAACCACGAGGACTGGAGCTCACAGGGAGTTAGCTGGAGAGAAATACCCAGGACACACAGACAGGGACAAATCTGGTAGTCGGCCTGTGACCTCGGAATGACAACAGACATAAGTGAGTAATGAACTAGGAAGTAAGTAACGACTAAGCAAACGAGTCTCAGGTAGGTCAGTGCGCAAACGAGAAAGTAAGCAACTTGATAAGTACAGGAGTAGTAAGCAATGAAGTACAAAAGTGAATAGTAATGTGAATAAGTTCTTAAGCAAGTAAGTAAGTAGATGGGTAAATAAGTCAGTCTGTAAGCGAATGAGTAAGTCAGTGGAAATGCGAGTGAATGAGGGAATGAGTTTGGAAGGGATGAAATAAGAAAGCAACTGACAATGAGTTCTAGCAAAGGATGTAACGAAATAAATGTGTCCTTGATGAGGAAGTACATCCTAAGTAAGTAAGTGAGTGTAAATAAGTGAGTAGGTTCCTGGTCAATTTTTTGTAAGTAAGTAAAAAAAAGAAAGCGCGATACAAATGTCCAAAGAAAGGAAATGTCAAGAATGTAAGCGATCAAATGCGAAGTAAGCAATGATGGAAGCAATAAAAAAAAGAAGTAAATTCTTGTCTCCAACGAATTTGCTGATATGCATTTTCATTCAAAGAGAACTTCACTTCCATTTCAGAAAAGTATTATGCACCAAAACTACAGCTCCCGTGTAACATAAACCATTGTCTGTGCGAAGGTGCCAGGGATTATGGATCCCCAATTCATAATTGTGACAGCCACTTCCGTCCTTAGTCTATTGAACGTTATGTCCAAAAGACGCAAACCAATCACGAAGCGTATGTCAAGAGCTACGGCTATGCAAAATGTGTCTAGTTACAAAGTGAGACGACTGCAGGCGGAAATCCAAACAACAATCTAAATAAATGTTAGCGAACCGCCAAACGAAACGTGTACAAACGAGTCACATGACAAAACACGACGCGTTTCTTGCCTTTGTGTCTTGCCTGAAGAAGACCTAAGATGTCGAAACGCGTCGTGTTTTGTCTTGTGACTCGTTTGTCCACGTTTTTCTTGGCGGTTCGCTAACATTTATTTAAGATTTATGCAAAATGTGTCTTAATAATTTACTGGCTGTTTAATTGCCTGTATGGCGAAATACAAGCTAGGGGGAAACATGATGATATTATTTACATGAATCTGCTGATATAAACACAGTCTTAGCACACCATCAGTGTCTTTGCCATCGCCCACTTCTATGCACACCTATGCACCAGCCACACATCCCATTTTCTTTTGCAACAGGGATGCATGCAGTTGCACGATTGAGGATAAAGAATGTAGATTTTATGTTATTTACAATTTACACATGTAAAATTTGGAATGCGCAGAACTGACGGCGATCGCACGCACGCACACACACACACACAACCCCCCTCCACACAAACACACACCGCACGCGCGCACAACACGCCACGCAAAGCAAGCCATGCACGCACGCACTCACACCTTCTTTGTCTTTCTTTTTATTTTGTGGTCTGTCTCTTGTTACTGCCATTCTACAAGTGTCTGGGGTAATTAGCGCAGTGTCTGTGGTATTTTTTGATGCGCACGCTGGCGCGTGCGTGCGTCGTGTGTGTGTGTGTGTGCGTGTGTGTGTGTGCGTGCGTGGTGCGTGCGTTTTGTTTTCGGTGTGTGTGCACGTGGTGTGTGTGTAGGTGTGTGTGTGTGTGTGTGTGTGGTGGGTTTGTGTGTGTGTGTGTGTGCTGTGTGTGTGTTGTGTGTGTGTGACGCACGCGTGCGCGCGTTTGTTCATGTGTGTGTGTGTGCACGTGTGTGTGTTGTGTGTGTGTGTGTGTGTGTGTGGTGTGTGTTTGTGTGTGTGTGTGTGTGAGAGAGAGAGAAGAGAGAGCGAGAGAGAGAGAGAGAGAGAGAGAGAGGAACGGTCGTTTTGCGGACGCTTGCTCCATATCTTACTCTTCTTCCGGACATTCTCTCTCTCTTCTCTCTCTCTCTCTCTCTCTCTCTCTCTCTCTCTCTCTCTCTCTCTCTCTCTCTTCATTCTTTTCATCCTATAATTCCCTGCTTCACTTCTGCCGTATTTTTCGTCCTTCCTTTGTTTCTCGCCTCCTTGTTCTCTTTCCCCCTTTTTCCTTCCTCTTTTCTTTGCTCCTTTTTTCCATCTGCTTCCGTTTCTTCATTCATTCATCCTTTCTTTCTTTTGTGTTCCTCTTCCTTTGTTTTTCTCTCTCTCTCTCCAGTTTTCCACCCTTTCTTCATTTCTTACGTCCTTCATTTTTTCTCCTTTTTCTTCATCCCTTTCTGTCTTTCTTCTCTGACTTCTCTCCATTTCGTCTTTCCTTTATTCCTTCCTTCCTTCCTGCTTTCCTACCAGCTCTTGTATGTAGCTTGGTACTTTGACGTGCCGGAGGAGGAGGAGTGTTCTTCTTAATCTCTTGACTTTCTTGCCTTCTTTATTCTTTTCTACTCCTTTGTGTTTTGATAAAATATATCTTGTTCTTTTTGTAATATCACCCGCACTCTCCTCTTCCTGTTTGTTTCATTTCGTTTTCAGTGTATGACTTTTATGATACAAGTGACTTTTTTTCTCCTAGAGCACTGTTTGCATTTTTTATATGACCCGTTCCCTGCTAACTTGACTTCAAAGAGTGTTTCCTGATTTTCTATGGACATTCCTCCTCTTTTCCTTCTGTGAACAATCCCTCTTTGAATCGGCAGCCTCCTGTTTGAGACTGAAGGCCTTTTGGTTTCAAGTACTGCAA
>JADBJO010009887.1:5000-12500 GCA_016801955.1 Conus betulinus
CAGAGGAAGAAGAAGAGATAGAAAAGAGACAGATAGACAGACAGACAAACAGACAGGCAGACAGTGACAGAGGAAGAAGACGAGGTAGAAGAGAGAGAGAGAGAGAGAGAGAGAGAGAGAGAGAGAGAGAGAGAGAGAGAGAGAGAAGGAAAGAAGGGGAGAGCGAGAGGGACACACACACACACACACACACCACACACACACACACACACACACACACACACACACACACACACATACATACAGACACGCGCGCGCGCGCACGCACACACTGACAGAGAGACAGACAGAGAGACAGACAGAGAGAGGGAAGGAAAGAAGGGGAGATAGAAGAGAGGTGGGGAGAGAGAGAGAGAGAGAGAGAGAGAGAGAGAGAGAGAGAGAGAGAGTGAGAGAGAGAGGAGAGAGAGAGAGTTAAGATAGGAAAATGGATCACTGGCTCAGATTTTCTATGAAGGGCATACCTTTCCCTGCCCCTCACCACCACCCCCATTTTTCTTGTCCTCCACCTCCCACCCCTCCTCCTCCACCTCCTCTTCCTTCTCCTCCTCACACCCTCTCCCTCTCCCTCTCTCTCTCTCTCTCTCTCTCTCTCTCTCTCTCTCTCTCTCTCTCTCTCTCTCTCTTTTCATCCTACACTTCCTCCCCCTGTCCTCGACCTTTTCAAACAGAGAAACTATGGCGATCTCCAAAAGTACTGATTCACAAGATGTAGTTCACATCAGAATGCCACCCCAGCTATCACCCCCTCTCCCAACCACCCCCCCACCCGCCCCCCCCCCCCACACACACACACACACACACACACACACACACACACACACACACACACACACACACACACACACACCACACACACACACACACACACACACACACACACACACATATGCACCTTCCCCACCCACCCCTTTCCTCCTAAAGAAACATGCGTGCACGTTTTGCAGCAGTTCGTACCATGCAGTTTCCCAGTGCAAACACTACCCAAACCTACCACCCCTAACAACAAAACCTCCCCCCCCCCCCCCAAATCCATCACCCCACCCCCCCCCCCCACCCCCCCCTGGGTGTGAATGTTGTCCCCCAGTGTGGTGCCTGTGTGTGTTCCCCCACCCCCCCCTCCCACCCCCCCCACCCCCCCCCCCCCCCCCACCCAGTGTGTGTGTGGTGTTGGTTTTGGGTGTGGTGTGTGTGTGTGTCTTTGTTTGTTTTCTTTGTTTCGTTTTACGTCCTTTTCACATGGTGGTTTTGTTGTTCTTTTGGTTTTGTTTTGACGATTGGAATTTGTAAAATGTATACACAGATTGACATTGCTATTCTTATACAAATGAAAACATAATTAAAAACCAAGCTTAGATCAGGGAAAACATGAATAACATAAACATCTTTGCTTGCAAGTTACGGAAATTCTCATGCTAATGTACCAACAGGACTGCGAAGTCAAGTTTTTGTACATTGCCACATTTGAAGTTAGAGGCTTAAAATCATCCGTTGGTAGGATTATTTGGTAACTGAAATTGGTAAGTACTGCCGCATGGTGGGATAGTTCCAATATAAATGAGTGTGTATCAGAAGTGTGTTTTTGTGTTGATATTCTGTACAAATTGAAACATGTGTGTGTAAAAACGAAAGACTTAGGATGTGGTGTGTGTAAGTGTGTGTGTAATGTGTAAACAATGTGTGTGTGTGTGTCACAAAAAACGTGTGTGTGTGGTGTGTGGTTGTGTGTGTGTGTGTACCAATAGGTGTGTGGTGTATGGGTGTGTGTGTACATGTAGCCGTCGTGTGTGTTAGAGTGTGTGTCGTCATTCCTGTGTTGTGATTATTTGGTGACGGCACGCGAAAATTGGTAAGTGCGCACGCGATAAACATAGTGTTGGGTTAATTAAATTGTGTGTGTGTGTGTGTGTGTGTGTGTTGTTGTTGTGGTTGGTGTGTGTGTTGGTGTGTGCGGGTGTGTGTGTATGTGTGTTGTGTGTGTGTGTGTGGTGTGTGTGTGTGTGTGTGTGTGTGTGTGTGTGTGGCGCGAGCGCGCGCGTGTGTTTGTGTGTGTGTGGGGTGTGTGTGTTGTTGTGTGGTTGTGTTGGTGTGTGTTGTGTGTGGCGTGTGTGTGTGTATGTGTATGTGGGTGTGTTATATGTGTGTGGTGCGTGTGTGTTTGTGTGTTGCGCACGCGCGCGCGTGTGTGGTGTGTGTGTGTGGGTGTGTGTGTGTGTGTGTGTGAAATATTTTCAAAAAGCACTGGAAGCCAGCCACAATGGACCCATGACAATTCTCAGCAGAATCCCTCTAATTTCTCCCACTACCGGCCCTCCCCACCCCCCCCCCCCTCAACCATCACCATCCCCCTTCACCACCACCCCCCCCCACTAAACCCTTCTCCTTCTTCCCCCCCTCCCCCCCGCCGGTCCGTTATTCATCGCCCCCACGAAGGACAATTTAGAACCCACCACCCCCAAATTTTCATTCCTGCTGCCTTCCCATAGTCAACACGGTCGTATTCTCTACCTGAGAGACCCACGAGATAAGCGAGAGAGATTCGAGAATAGATTCTTGAGCAAGAGGAGGGAGAGCGCGAGAGAGAGAGAGACGGTTTTCGGCAGTAAACAATCCCAACAGACATACGAGAGAGAGGGGTGAGAGGAGAGAGGAGAGAGAGAGGGAGAGCGAGAGGGACACACACACACACCACACACAGACACACACAGACACACACGACACACCACACACACACACATACCCACACAACCACTCGAGGGGGGCGCACACACTTACACACACAAAAACACAACACACACACACACACACACACCACACACCACACACCACACACCCACACACACACATACACACACACACGCGCTGCGCGGTGCACCACACACACTCCACACACACACACACATACACACACAACACACACACACACACAACACACAGCACACACACACACACAGAGACAGAGAGGAGAGAGAGAGGTCGAGAGACGATAGAGAGGAGAGAGATAGAGAGAGAGAGAGTTAAAATAGGAAAGATGAGATTACTGACCCAGATGTTCATATTCAGGGTAGCCCTTCCCTGCCCCACCCACCCCCCCCCATTTACTGGTCCACACCTAACCCCCCCCTCCTCCTCCTCTTCCTTCTCCTCACACCTTACCGCCCTCTCCCTCCATGGCGATCTCCAAAGACACTGACTCACAAGATGTAGTTCACATCAGAATGCCACCCCCCCAGCTATCACCCCCTCTCCCACTCACCCACCCATCACCCACCCACCAACCCCCACACACACACGCGCGCGCGCGCGTGCATACATACACACATGCACCTTCCCCACCCACCCCGTTCCTCCTAAAGAAACATGCGTGCACGTTTTGCAGTTCGTACCATGCAGTTTCCAGTGCAACACTGCCCCCCCCCCCCCTCCCCCAGATCTTTCTTTCGAGGGTGTGTGTGTGTGTGTGTTGTGTGTGTGTGTGTGTGTGTGTGTGTGTGTATGTGTGTGTGTCTTTGTTTCTTTGTTTAGTTTTACGTCCTTTCACATGGTGTGTTTTTTAGATGACTGTGATATTTGTATATGATATACATAAAGATGACATTAATATAATTAAAATGAAGCTTAAATCAGTGAATAAAAACAGAAACAATGTTTGCTCCCAAAATACTGAAGTCCCCATGCTAATGTACCAATAGGATTGCGAAGTAAATATTTTGATACATTAGCCAAAAATGAATGACTTGAAGTTAAAGTATTAAAATCATCCTTTGTAGGATTATTTGGTAACTGAAAATTGGGTAAGTACTACTGCCACAAAATGGGACAATTAGATAGTACATGAAGTGTGCATATGTGTGTGCTTGCGTGCGTGCGTGCGTGCGTGTGCGTGCGTGTGTGTGTGTGTGTGTGTGTGTGTGTGTGTGTGTGTGTGTGTGTGTGTGAATATTTTTTAAAAGCACTGGAAAGCCAGCACAATGGACCATGAGAATTCTTGTCAGAATCCAGGCTAATTCTCCCACAACCGCCACCGCACCCACCCCACCACCACCACCACCACCACCACCACCCACCACCCACCACCCACCACCCCTCCTTCGCCTTCTCCTTCCCTCCCCTCCACCCGGTGGTCTTCTTCTCGCCCCCACGAAGGAGAATTTAGAATTTCCGGCAAATGACATTTTCATTTCCTGCGTATGGTTTCGACTGTAAACAATCCCAAATAGCAATACCTTAGAGAGAGAGAGAGAGAGAGAGAGAGAGAGAGAGAGAGAGAGAGAGGAGAGAGACGAGAGAGAGAGAGAGAGAGAGAGACAGAGAGAACAGAGAGAGAAGGGAGGCAGAGAGAGAGAGAGAGAGAGAGAGAGAGAGAGAGAGAGAGAGAGAGAGAGAGAGAGAGAGTTTTCAACATGGGGTGCTAAATTTGTATTTGTTTCCGGTCTTTTTGTCTCAGATAGTGAGGGCATGTCTCTTTGTGTCTTTGTAGCTGTCACTCAGTTTGTCTTCCTCTGCCTGCCTGCCTGCCTGCCTCTGTCTGTCTGTCTGTCTGTCTGTCTGTCTGTCTCTCTCTCTCTCTCTCTCTCTCTCTCTCTCTCTCTCTCTCTCTCTCACGAAACTAATTACCAAGGAAATGTATTATTGGTTTGAGTACCGGATTAGTACATTCTGAGCGTGGACGATATGTGCTTCAACTAGTTACGCACTGAAATAAAACTTTTTTTTCGGATACATAGCTGATACAGAGAGATTTTCTGGTTTGACCTTATGAAATCCTTCACTAACAGTAGTGGGAGTCATCGGGTTCCATACTTTCGAACAGAACCATTCGCTTAGGCCGCACCAGCATCGACATGTTGACTGTTGTGCCAGATCCCTGTTAGTGAGTCCGGTCCTCAGCAGTTGAGGCTGTGACACACCCAGGGTATCTGACATACCGCATCACTTACCATTGTGTGGCGTTTCCAATACCGCGGGGGCACACACACACACACACACACACACACACACACACACACACACACACACACACACACACACACACACGCACGCACGCGCACTCACACGCACATGCACACGAACAAGCATACACATACACGCGCGCACCGCATACACTAGCACACACACACACACACACACACACACACATGCGCCCGCGCCCACACACCCATGCACACACGCGTGTACACTCACCACACACACACACATACAATGATGACAATAGCACAGCAAATGTTAGATAGGTACTCAAAGTCAGATCAGCGCACTGAGCTAATGAATAGGTCAGACAACTGCTAAGTCGTAGCCAGGAGACCTCCTGCTTGGAAGTCTCTCATCTTAGTCACTAGTTCAATTATCCATCAGTTTTAAATCATGCGCAGCGGAATCTTGAAACTTAAGCGATGTGATGTAGCGCATATGGACTATTCCGCGTGCAGTACATCTCCTTGATGAAACTGACACTGTTTTGTCCATTTAATGGCTCATTGTCTAACATTTTATGTTTTGTCTTCTGCCTTCAGTCATTACACGTACACCTTAAAAAAAGTTTTTTTGTTTTTTTTTAATTTTAACATTGATCTTATATTTGTTCCGTGGTTTGTATGTCTAATCTGTCCCCTTTCTCATTTTGTTTTTCTAATTCTTGATCCCTTCTTCCCTTAACTCCTGTAAAATTTTGTAATATTGCATAAAGAGAAAATGTATTTTGTAATATGATATAAAGAAAAAAAATACTACGCCAATACATACGATTTTCTGTCGATAATGTGCAAATGCTTTGTCTGTGGAACGAAGGAATTTTGGCTTTTTTTCTTTTGTAAGATTCCTCAGTAATATGCTGTCTTTAAAAAAAAATTGCGTATCCTGAAACAATTTTAAGACTTTCTCGAATTTTGTTTGTCTGTTTTTCTGGTATGCTTTTTTTTTTTTTTTTTTTTTTTTTTTAACACAGTTTTTAAAGGTACGTAATTAGCTGTTTATTTGGTACACTGAAATACTGCAAGCAACTGAGCGATTTAGTTTTTTTGAAACCGAAAACTCGATTGGTGTTCATTAATGCACAGAGCTGGCAGAGTGTTTGAAAGAGTATTTCAAAGAACCGGACTGAATTTTTTTTTTTTTTTTTTTTTTTTTTGAGTTTTGCGAGTATGTTTGTGTTTCTTTTTTTTTCTCTCTCTCTCTCTTTTTTTTTTTTTTTAAAATAATGTAAATAATTTCTATTCTCCTCTCTCATCCTTCCACTCAACAGTTCCTTCATTCTTTCCTCTCCTCATGCGCTCATCCTTTGCCATGGATTTAACAATTTGACATGAGCATGCCTACTACATATATACCAATATGTAAATGTGTAGTTATGAATAATAAATGTAATCGTTACAATCTGGCAGTTTTTCTTTGAGCATTACTCGGTTTGAATGAGTGCGTGAAGAAAAAAAAAAAAAAAAAAAAAAAAAAAGAAAGAAATGAAATAGAATAAATGTAATAGTTACAAGGAGGTTGTTTTTTCTTTTTTTTTTTTTTTTCCCTTCCCCCCTGCCTGCTTCTTCCTCCCGTTCTCTCATTAATGATTTTTTTCCCTCTCTCTCCTTCCCCCCTTCTTCCCCCTGCATTCTATTTGATCCCTTTCTCATCCTCCTTTCATTCCACAATTCCTTCTTTCACACCCATATCCTTACTCTATACAGAAAAATATCAACATAGCAGTATGATACAGAAAAAAAAAGAAAAAAAAAGAAAAAAAACAAAACAAAACTAAAACAAACAAAAAAAGTGTACTCTTTGTTCCCCCCCCCCCCCCCTTTTCCTTTTCCTCCCTCCACACACGGTATCCCCCCCCCCCCCCCCCTTCTCTCAAGTCAGTCAATCAAAAAATCGGTAATCGGTAGCTTTTTTCAATTTTCTGACCACCAGCCATTCATCCATATATACTTTTCAATTATTCTCATCCTTCAACTCTACACCGTTCCCTCCTCCTCCTCATAGGCTATAACATTTATTATATTCATTTAGGCAATATATATAACTTGATTTCCACGTGGAAGTATGGTGTTCACTTGAGTTCTAAAGTCATGCAGTTCAGTAGTCTTTCACACACACACACACACACACACACACACACACACACACACACACACACATTCACAGACACGTATTCACCAATTCAGGCATCTGACTTTTGGTTGAACACGAAAACACCAGTTGTCAGTTAATAGCCTTGTAGACCAACGTCAATATCTTGGTGTATCCTCTTAGTCTAATAGTAATACTCATTTCAGTTTTCAAGTAACATTATTAATGACCCAGTTTTAAGTACCTATTCGATTTGCTGACTCAGCTTTTCCTAAGTAACACTGTCTATGAGAGGCTTATAAATCATCCATTTTTTTATTAAATTTTTCAAAAGATGCACTCACTGAATGAATGACAGTATTTATTACATCATACCTGTGCTTCAGAGTTCTTTTGAATGCATTAATATTTGGCAAGTTTTTCTTTGCATTTTACACT
>JADBJO010009887.1:20632-28132 GCA_016801955.1 Conus betulinus
CCCCCGCCCCCCCCCCCCATTGGGTATCGACAGATCCTGCCAAACTTCGTGGGCACCTCCAAGGTCTTGGCCTCCAACATTAATGCAATAATTTAGCATTTGAAATTTAGAGAGGGAGTGGTTGCTTTCCTTTTTTTTGTTGCAATCCGTGGGACTCCAGCGCGCGATAATGATTATCCACAGGGTGGATAGTTCACCCGGCGCTTTTAATGTCACAACCCCCCCCCCCCACCCCCCCCCTTCACCCCTCTCTTGTCTGACCCTTTTATAACCTCAACCTGTCATGACACACCACCAATACCAACTCTTATCTTCTCTCTGTCTCTATGGTCCTTCTGTCTTGGCGGTCTGGTCTGGTCTTATGTCTGTTGTCTCTTCTCTATCTCTCTTCGCGTATTGGTCTTGGTTGTTTTTTTTGGTTTCCATACACATCCACTTATGAGAGGGAATTTAAAAAAAAAGCCAACATTTTCTATCAGTTGTCCCCCTCAGACAACAAATTACGCGCGCGCACACACCGCTCACACACAACACACACAACACACACACACACACACACACCACACATCGCACGCACGCACGCACCGCGCGCGCGAGCACACACACACACACACACACACACCACACAAACACACACAAACACACACACCACACCACACACACACACACGCTCATATAAGCAATGCCTCGACAAACTAAATCAAGTCGCTTACTCAAAATCATTATGCGTCACACAGTTGTGTACCTGTCCGACGAGTGAGGGAAACAGAGTGAGTGAGACAGTGGTCATCTACAGCTGTGATCTGTTCAGCGTAGGCTACACCCAGAGAGAGAGAGAGAGAGGAGAGAGAGAGAGAGAGGAGAGAGAGGAGTGAGAGAGAGATGGAGAGAGAGAGAGAGAGGGAGAGAGGACCAGGAGATGTGAGGGTAGTGACAAGACAAAAAAAAAAATAATACTAAAATCAGAAAGAAAGAGAAGGGTGTGGTGGTGGTGAGGGGGGGGGGGGGGGGGGGGGGGGGGAAGGGAAAGCATTATAGGAAAGAATGCTAACAAAAGAAATGAAAGGAAAAAAGAATGTGTACAGAATGGAAAGAGATGAGGGATTGGGATAAGGGAGTAGGGTATTCAGTTGAACGATTAGAGAAAACAGAAAATGAACCAAAACAGTGTGTCTCACCTTTTGGCGCGTGTTTCACAATTGTTCAGGGAGCGAAAACGGGGAGAAAAGAGAGAAAGAAAGAAGCGAAGAAAGATGGAGAAAGGAAGGAGAAAGAAAGAATTAAGGGAAGGAAGGAAGGAGGGAAAACGACAGAAGGAAGAGCAGAAGGAAAAGAAAATAAATAAAAAAAGAAGAAAAAGAGAGAACGAACAACAAAGAAAGAAAGAGCGAAAGAACGAAAGAATGAAAAAAAGGGAAGGAAGGAAAAAGAAAAACGAACGAAAGAGGAGAAAGAAAGAAGGGAAAAAAAAGGGGGGGAAAAAAGAAAAGATCTGAAGGAAAGAATGAGAGGGATAAAGAAAGAAAGAAAGAAAAGAAAGAAAGAAGAAGAAAGGAACAGAAAGAAAAGAAGAAAGAAAAAAAGAAAGGAAAGAAAAAGAAGGAAGGAAGGAAAGAAAGAAAAAAAAAAAGAAGGAAGAAAAGAAGGGAAAGAAGGAAGGAAAGAAAAAAGAAAGAAGGAAAAAGATGCGAAAAGAAGGAAAAGAAAAGAAGGAAATGAAAGAAAGAAAGGAAAAGGAACGAAAGAAGAAAAGAAAAAAAAAAGGAAAGAAAGAAAGAAAAAAAGGGAGAAAAGGAAAGAAAAAGAAACGACAGAGACAGACAGATCAAAGAAAAAAAAAAACAAAAAAAAAAAAAAACCGGTAAACTGTCCCCATTTTTGTCACCGCACGATCAAGAAGTCAATAGCTCTGGCACTGTGTGTCTCTCCTGATCAGAGAGAGAGAGATGGGGGGGGGGGGGGGGGGAGGTGCCACCTGACAAAAGAGGCAGTCAATAACGCTATGCCTTGTTTCTCAACTTTCGACAACAACAACAACAAACAACAACAACAAAGCATGGAGAAGAAGAACAAGACGAAGGAGGAGGAGGAGAAGGAGGAGGAGGAGGAGGAGGGGGGGGGAGAAGGAGAAGGAGGAGGAGAAGAAGACGAAGAAGAAGAAGAAGGAAGGAGAAAGGGGGAAGAGGAGGAGAGGAAAGGAGGAGGAGGAGAAAGAAGAAGACACACAAATAGAAAATATAATCACAAGGACAAGAAGTTATAAAGAGGGGGGAAAAAAAAAAGGAAGCTGCAGCAATTTTAGTCCACCGTCATTTTCGTCCACTGGCAGCCGAGAAGGCAGGCATGTTTGAAGTCATGTTTCTGTCCTGGTTCAAAGAACAGAATTCAGCACAGAAGAATGGAAATGAAAGAAAACTACAACAAAAAGGAAAGACAGCACATCTTTTTTTTTTTTTTTTTTTTTTTTGGGGGGGGGGGGGGTGGGGGGTATCTTTTTTCTTTTTTTTTTTTGTTTTAAGACTTCTAACAAACTAGACGCCAGATAGCCTACTTCGGAAGCTGTTTATCTTCTGGATGTTAATTTTTACCTAAAGCGGGTAAAGGAAGAAAAATTTGGAGAGACGAGAGAGAGAGAGAGGAGGAGAGAGAGGAGAGAGAGGAGAAGAGAGGGAGAGAGAGAGAGACAGGCAGACAGACAGACAGAACAGACAGACAGACAGAGAGGGAGAGGACGGGTTGTTGGAGGCGAACGATACGAAGGAGAGAGAGAGAGAGAGGAGGAGACAAGAGAGAGAGAGGGGAGAGGGAGGATGAGGAGAGAGAGAGAGCCCAGAGAGAGAGAGAGAGAGAGAGAGATGGGGTGGGCGGGGGATAGAAAAAGAAAAAGAGAAAGGACAAAAATGAGAGGGTGAAGGTGAAAAAGAATTCGGATCGAAGGAATGTTTAAAAGGCAAACGAAACCTAAACATAAAAAAAAGAAAGAAGAAAGAAAGAAAAAAAAATGAAATACGAAAAACGGAAAAAACGGAAAAAGAAACAAGAAAACGCCCCACGCGTACAACACACAAACACACACACACACACACACACACACACACACCCACACACACACACCACACACATGCGCCCGCGTGCGCGCGCACCTCACGCATGCACGCATGCACTCATACGCACGCACGCACGCAACGCGCGCGCGCGCACGCACGCACGCACGACGCACGCTCACACACACACACACACACACACCACACACACACAACACACACACACAACACCACTCTCTCTCTCTCTCTCTCTCTCTCTCTCTCTCTACGCTCTCTTTCTCTCTCTCTCTTCTCTCTCTCTCTCTCTCTCTCTCTGACGGACAGACAGACAGCACGGCAAAATTCCCGGTGACCAAAATATCACATTCTCCAAACCTTGAACAACAACTGATTTAAAACTAAAGAAAACAGCAATGGCGACGACGATGTGACAACAAACAGCAGCAAGCAACAACAACTAAAACAACGACACCACCACCACCACCGCACCGACAGCAGCAACAACAACAAACGTTGACAACAACAACAACAACAACAAAAGCAGTAACAACAACACTAGAAATGAACAGAAAATGTGTAAAAGACAACACAACAGCTCTGTCGCTGGCCTTTCAGACCACAGGGGGTGAGAAAGGGAAAACCCTGCTTCAACGTGCGTAGCCGCTATCAGCCTCGCTCCACTTGTTAAGAATATTCGTGTCTGGCACCGGCCATCCACACGGCAGGTATCAGCCGATGATGGCTGGACCGGCGGCGAGGTCATCTGTGGGACATGGACGCGGCTGACGGTTGCCAGAGTGCCGTGGGACATATAAAGGCACTTTGGGCGTAGATGTTTGTTGCGGTGTCCGGCACTGTGTGAGAGGAGAATGAAGTGTGTGTGTACTTGATATGCATGAGTGGTCTGTGTTGGTTTTGGTTTTTCGAAACTGTTGATTCTTTTACTCCGGGCATGTTTGTCAAGAGTTTTTTGTGTGTGTATGTTGGATGAGTGCCCGCCCGTGAGCGTAAAATCTTTGTCGTTCCGTTCGTTCATTTTTCTATATATTAGTTTATTCGTACGTTCATTGGTTCGTCCATGCTTTCGTTTATGTATTCATTCATTCTTTGTTTCTTACTATCTTTTTTCTGTCTGTCTGTCTATCTGTCTGTCTGTCTTGTCTTTCTGTCTGTCCTGTCTTTCTTTCTTCCTTTCTTGCTTTCTGTCTGTCTGTCTGTCTTTCTGTCTGTCTTGTCTTGTCTTTCTTTTCTTTTTTTTTTTTTTTTTTGCTCTCTGTCTGTCTGCCTGTCTGTCTATCTACATTCCCCTTTCTTTCGTTTTAACTCTGTTTTAAAGTTGTTTTGAGATGAATGAAAATGCTTTTAATGCAGACAAAGTTTGTCTAAGAATGATGTCAAGATTTTCCTTCTTGTTTTGCACACGCACACACACACACACACACACACACACGCACACACACACACACACACACACACACACACACACACACGCACGCACTCACGCACACGCACGCACGCACGCACGCACGCACGCGTGCCCGTGCGCGCGTGCGTTTTGATAGTAAATAAGTGCAAATACTTTTCTCCAGGAAAGAGATGCAGGTGTTTTTTCTTAGATGGCTACACTGGTGACAGAACCAATTGGTCAAAAGGACGTGAAGATGGGGAGAGGGGTCTGAGGGACTAAACTAGTACACTCACAGGGCAAAGAGCGAACAGTTGATGGGTGAAAGGCTCTGCTTAGAGAGAGAGAGAGAGATGAGTAGGAAGAGGGGTGGAACGATGCAATATTGTTAAGTTTTGTTTGTAGGGAGAAGGTGGAAGAATTGCCCAAAAGGGCAAAAGCCTTTTGACCTTCTTCATCCGAATGTTGGAGTAAGCGAGGCAGACAGAGAGAGAAGATAAATCACATGGATGAAAAAAAAAGAAACATACTGTCAGAGGTATAAGCTAAGGTGCAGAATGAGAAAGTATTGATTTGTACAAAGAAGGGGCCATAATTTTTACATTCAGAATAAAGACCAAAACAAAAAAAAAAAATCGTAGCTCCCTCGACACAACCAAGACAGTTGTGAACAGTTTGATGCTTTTAAAAGAGAAGTGTTTTAGTGATTCCGAAAGACAATTATGGACAGACAGATTACAAGACAGATCGTCTTCTGATCTGCTTGTCCACATTGTCTGGCGGAATCACCAACAATTCTTTTAAAAATGTGTTTTCAATTTCCGCCATTAGGCACCTCACTTTGAAACTAAACTTTTAGCAGATGACAGAAACCATTTTTCAAAGACAACAGCTCTGATCATGGCTCGGAGGCCCCTATGCGGCGGGAAAACGGAAACGGAAACACTTGCCGTGTGAGTGGCGCCGCTCCACTTGCTGAAAGCATCCAGGGATGAAACGAGCAACGAGACAGCTGTCAACAGGTGTCGCTGGGTCAGTGGAATGGACACCGCCCAAAACAGGCGTGATGGTGTTGTGACACATAAAAGCTCTTTGGGTGTCCATTCTGACAGCCGGCGGAAACGATTGGGGGGTGGGGTGGGGGGTGAGGTGGAAAGAGCTGGGGGGGGGGGGGGGGGGGGGAATGAAGCGTGTCTGATAAGCGTGAGTGGGTCTGCGATAGTTATTTAAAACACTTGTTCGTAAATCATGCGTGTTTGTGTTTCTGATGATTTCACTTCCATTGTGGAAGTCTGTTCGTGAAGTATGGTGGAAGTATTTTGGGTTCTGGAGTCTTATTCACTGACTGCTTGAAAATGTTCCATCAAGTGTTCTCAGACCCTAAACGTGTCGGAATATTCTGTTAT
The DNA here is from genome assembly GCA_016801955.1 of Conus betulinus. Lineage (NCBI taxonomy): Eukaryota > Metazoa > Mollusca > Gastropoda > Neogastropoda > Conidae > Conus > Conus betulinus. The sequence continues at coordinate 26,488 of JADBJO010009887.1, forward strand.
GTCAAATAATACCTCTCTCTCTCTCCTCTCTCTCTCTCTCTCTCTCCTCTCTCTCTCCTCTCTCTCTTCTCTCTCTCTCTCTTCTCAAAATGTTAAAAACTTGTAATTAAATCAGTTGCGAAATTCATCGCGGAAGCATTGAAAATTAGACAGATGAAGGATAGTGAAATTTAAGATAATGCATTGTTAGAGATATATGAATGAATGTTATCATTCATCGCATGTGGAAGAGATCAGTAAGATACAATGTCATCATTTGATTGGGTGGATGGTTCGAGTCAGTCTTAAGATTTTTTTAAAATCTTACTGCATACTACTCCTGTGCGTGAGGACATAAGGAAATGTTACGAATTCATTGTTTTTGTTAATCTTTGATTTGATACACACTAAGGAATGAATGTGTACTATTTGTTTGCAGGAAAGGAAGAGGGAAATGTTATTGTTCTGTTACCCCCCCCCCTTGTTAAAAGACCTCTTGGTAATGACAATAAAATATCAAAGTGCCAAAGTGTCAAAAGTCTCTCTCTCTGTCTTTCTCAATCTGTCTCTATGTCTGTCTCTGTCGCTGTCTGTCTCTCTCTCTCTCTCTCTCTCTCTCTCTCTCTCTCTCTCTCTCTCTCAACAGAGAGAGAAAATTGACAACATACGCGGTAAAAAAAGGAATAGACAGACTCAAAAGAAAATATGTGTGAGGGAAATTGTAAGAGAAAAGGAGGGGCTGATGGGGGATGAAGATGGGGGGGGGGAGAGGAGGGAAGGAGACACACAAACAAAGAAACAGTCAGAGACACAAGCACACACGCACAAAAAATATGCCAGCTGACACACCACACGGACAGAAGTCCCGACACAGCATCACATTCGCAGACTTTGTCACTATCCAACATGAGAAGCCGAAAAATACTCCAGCAGCTTCCTGCTACCCGAGGACTGACAATGGTGTCAAAGGTGACAGTTCTTTTTATGCTGATCAGTGAGAATGAGGATGATTAAGATGATGCTACGGATTTCCATTTCGGTCTGAGACTACATGACTGGGCTGCATTCTACGTTTCCTTTCATAATATATCCCAGCATCAACCAGGCCTGAGAGATACAGGTACTTGCAGTGTTGGTCAGGAAATTTGAGCAACACTCTCAGAAACACATCCATTGAGTGGATGAAACTCGACTGTGTGCTCCCACCCTCTCAACTGAGTCCGCAGTAAACTCAACTCTGGGTAGGAGCGGTCAGGCAGCAGAAAAAAAACCCACATGACTCTGATGGGGATTCGAACCCACGACCTCCTAGCCGGGAGTCCGCGACGCTAACCACTTCGCCACGGCGGCTGGTTCAAAGGTGACAGTTCTGTCCGTGGCCTTCAGACCCCAGGGGGGCGTGGGGGAGGAAACGGAAGTCCTGGCAGTTGAGTTGCTACTGTCCGCTTCGCTCCACATGGCTGGGCACCCAGGTGTGAAACTAAGAGCAGCGAGACAGCCACCCACTGGTGAGGGGGGGGGGGGGGGGGTATCAGTGATGTCAACCGTGAAAACAGACACGACTGAAGCAGGCGTAGTGTTCTGACAGATACAGGCACTTTGGTCGGGAGATTTTTCTTCCATGGTCTGCTCTCTCTCTGCTTCTATCCCTCTTTCTTCGCTATCT
>JADBJO010009887.1:30632-40632 GCA_016801955.1 Conus betulinus
GTGCCTCCATGTGTACCTTCCTTGAGCCAGGGCTACTTTACATGAGCTAAGGACATGCTCCACTGTTTGTTTTTCATGGCAGAGGGGGCATGAAGGATCGTCTGTTTTTCCCCACTTCACCAGGTTTGCATTTGAGGGCAAAAGGTCATATGCAGATCTGAGAATGAAGCTGATCCTGAGAGGGGCCATGTGCCAAATGTCATTCCAAGTGAGACTTCTTTGGAGTGCATTCTCCCACGTTGTCCATTGCCCTTGCTGGCTCTGCTGGACTGCTTTTTGGAGTCTTTTTGGTCTTCTTTCTTTTCTCATCTCCTGAATCATCATGTCTCTTTTGGTTTTTCCTTTGGCCTTTGACCACCATTCAGTTTTGGTCACCCCCAGTCCTTGTCTGTTGGTCTGTGTGTGTCCTGTTATTTCTCTGATCTTGAGACTTTCTTTTGCAGAATCCATCGCCTCTGAACTTTCCATTTTCTGCCTGTCTTCAGCTGGGGCTTGATTGCTTCTGCCACCTTGTCTTCTGAGTCCTCCAGCATGCTTTGAAGACTGATCTCCCTGCTTTGTATACCTCCAGGATGGATTTCAGTGGTAGTTTCAGCTTTGCTTGGCGACAGTACAGCGCTGTGCCAGTCAGACAGGGTAGGACACTAATCCATTCCTCCTTGTGAACTTGTTGATTTTGGATTCCATTGCCTCCACTATGCTGGTGCAGATGTTGTATATCATCAGAGGCCATAGGAGCTTTGGTATCAGCATGAACTGCAGACACCAGACCTTGTATTTGCCAGGGAACCCACACTGGTCAATGGTCTCCAAGCCTTCTTCCGACATCTGTTTGGTTTCTTTTTTGCTCTTTGTGTGTCTTTCAGCGTATCATCATACCATCTTCCAAGGCTCTTGACTGGCTCTTCTGTAACTGTTGGAATAGATTCGGCCACTTTTCCTTTCCTCAGTGAGAGACTCCGAAACAATGTCGGCTCCAAGACTATTGCTGAATATTTTCCCATCTCCAGCCCTGGTTGGAAATTCCAGTCGGCACGCATGAATTACAGATAATCTGACCTCCAACAACGTTACCTTTTTTTTTTTTTTTTAACCTTCCTCAAGAATCACGTCAGCAGTGAATACGTTGATCATAATAAACGGTCTCACAGATGGTCCACTCTTAAATTACGTTCACTGCGCGCGTGCGGGCCTGCAAGCTTGATTTCTTGAGTGAGTGAGTATGTGTGTGTGTGTGTGTGTGTGTGTGTGTGTGTGTGTGTGTGTGTGTGTGTGTGTGTGTGTGTGTGTGTGTGTGCGTGCGTGTTGTTACGTGCAAAAATGTGTAAGTCCGAGCTCGCCCTTTTTAAAGCGCATCATCAGACGACGTCCGCTATCTGATGCGGTGACGACAAAGACCGTGCCGATTCCAGCCATAAATCTGCAATAACGTGGCTTTCTTCCTCATCGCTCATTCCAATGTCCAAGACATTAAATCGTCTGTCCAGCTGACCGGTCATCGTGGGGTTTTTATCGCATCAGTGTCCCCGAATTCATTGAGCCTGTCATGTCAATGGATTCATTGTGGTGTCTCTCGTTTGGTTGGTTGGGTGGTTGATTGGGTTGCTTTCTTGCTTGGTTTGGTGTTCCCATGGTGGCGTAATTCAGTAGGAAAGATGGTGTGTAAAAAGATATGTTCTTTCCCGTGAGATCCAGGAACAACGACGATTCTGGAGCCTTTTACCGATAATGTGCATATCGCTGGCAGTAAGTTGAGAATGATTTGGATTCATCCTGTCACTGGAAGAAAAAAGATCAACACATGGACACAGACTATGGACACGTAGAATACATGCACACACGCACGCACGCACGCACGCGCTCGCGCACGCATGCACTCGCGCACGCACGCACAGTCATCCCCCCCCCCCCCACCACACACACACACACACGCGCGCGCGCGCACACACACACACGCACACGCACGCACGCACGCACGCGCGCACGCTCACACACACACACACACACACACACACACACACACACACACACACACACACACACACACACACACACACATAGAGATACGCACGCGCGCGCGCGGGGGGGGGGTGGGTGGGGTGGTGAGAGACAGAGAAAGAGATAGAAAGAGAGTTGCACAAATGCACGCACACACTCACACACACACACACACACACACACACACACACACACACACACACACACTGTGGACTCATACAAACGCATATGTATATATACATATGTACACTTGAGAAGACAGCCTCATTTGAAAACAAGAGCAAAAGATTTTATTGTGAAGTTTATCCAACAAGACCGTTGTTGCATGCAGACGGGAATTTTTGTTTCTGCTACTTTGATGTCCTTTGCCTGTGTTATCTGTTCAGGATGTGAAAAGTTCTGCAAGTGATGGCAGGCTAAAAATAGAGAGCAACAGAGCAAATCAAACACCAACACAATATGGAACGTTATCCTGTCGGGTGTGCCGAGAGTGAGAGCTTACTACGATGGATTAACTGAAAGAGTTCTGACCAAAATTTCGCAATGGAGTACCAAATGAGATTCAGTATTCAGTGAAGAACGTTTTTAATTTTTATTCCTCTGAAAATCTGAGGAAATCCACGAAGTAAAATTAACATTATTTTAAATATCAGAATTCTACGACATATAACTCGCAACCAATGTAATTGTATTCACGACAAATGGCGTCGGCGATGAATTTTGTTCTTTCTGAAGTGTTGAACTAGGCTGCGTACAGCTTATGTTTTGGTACCGAGTGCCAGAAAGCCTTTCTGGGAGTAGTTCTGTGAGGTTGTGGTTGAAAACTGAGCTCATGCTGCGCATCTGCAACTGAATTAGTTAACTGTTTTGTTTGAACTGAATATATAATTTTGTGTCAGGCGAAAGGTTTGATTTGATTTTGTTGTCAACTAACCTTTTTTTTTTTCTTCATTCATAAATGTAAACTAGACAACTGGATACCCCCAGTATCATCACTTCCCGTGTTATTCAAAGCACTGCCATGAAATAGAGAAATACATTGCCAGTATTGATAGGACATGGAACTGGGTTCAACTTAACTGATTGTTGTACACACCTTTGCTTGAATGGTGATGTGCAAGAGATATATTTTCTTTATTGTTTTCTCTTCAGTCAGTATTGCTTCTCTGATTGGCATATTGATTTGTCTTGTTTTCTTTGCTTTTTTGTAATTTATATCTCAAACCTTCAAAAAAAAAAGCACACACACACACACACACACACACACACACACACACACACACACACACACACACATACAAGCACGCACGCACGCACAGTACGCGCGCACACCACACACACCCACCCCCCCCACCACACCACTCCCGCAAGCACACACACACACACACACACACACACACACACACACACACACACACACACACCTACATGCATACAGAGAGCGAGAGAGGGTGGGGAGAGAGAGAGAGAGAGAGAGAGAGAGAGAGAGAGAGAGAGAGAGAGAGAGAGGGAGGGCCGTACATACATATATACACGTATGCACACTCTCCTGTACCCGCCCACACGCATACACGCATGCAAGCACACATTCAAGCACATATACGCACACACACACACACACACACACACACACACACACACACACACACACACACACACACACACACACACTTACTGTGGTTTTTGAGTGGGAAGACAATTTTTGACTGTCGCTAGATGAGAATGGATGTTCCAGGGTGTCTTCATGCCTCCTCTCAGTGCATGACAACCCCATGGTGTCCTACATTGATTGATCCCTTTCCTTTCCATCTACGCCTGTTAATGGTATGTATTCGTGATCTATGATCTGTATGCAGGCAGACATTGTAAGGCTCCTCTACTTGCTTGTGACGTACGGTGTTGATTTGTATTTTCTTTTCACGGTTAAGGGAGCACATGTATGTGACCATGATCTCATTTTTTCAGTTACAAATTTCAATGTGTCCAATTGTACAGAGAGATACACCCTCTCATTAAGTGGGGTACTACATTACATAAGTCGACAGCCACACATTATGCATCACATTGTACAGTCTCTGATGGACTGCTTAGATTCCAGACAGAAAAGAAAAAAATATGTGGGTACATGTTACTAGCCAAACTTTACACAAAGAAACCTGATCAAGCCCACCCCACCACCCCAACCCATCCCGTCTCCTCTCCCATATTGTGTCCCCTCCCGTTGCCTCCCTCCCATCCCAGTTTCCTCCTGCTTCCTCCTTACCCACCCACTGTACACCCAGACCTACTCACCTCCAGGGATGACCCAGTTTTCAGGCCGCTGTCCGTATGCAACATAAAGCTGTGAAGCCTATGGAGCCAAATCTCCAGACAGGCGTTTCACAAACTCTTTCTTCTTTCTGAAATCTCCTTTTAATGTTGGCTAACCCACTTCCATCGTGGCTTCCTGAACCTTTTAACGCAAGAGTCTTGTAGGAGAGGAAACTCTTTTGTTGTGGATGAACACGACCCTTTTTTTATTTCTAGTAGGTGACCAGGTGAAAGGGGAGGGTGGTGAGGAGAGTGGTGGTGGTGGTGGTGGTGGTGGTGGTGGTATTGGTTGAAAGGGGGGCGTTGGGGGTTTGTCCCTTTGAAGACGATGAAGCCATAGTTTTTTCGTGGTTTCACAGGTATACATGAAATCAGGGGGTTAAGCCATTTCATCTCTTTTTTTTTTCTTTCTTTCTTTTTTATTTTCTTAACTACTTTGCGCACGAGACATTATACAAGTTGATCGAACGTCCCGTTCTCTCTGTCGCTATCTCGTTCCCTCTCTCTGTCTCTCCGTGTCGTCTGCCTGTCTGTCTCTCTGTTTTTCTCTCTTTCTTTCTTATTCTCTGTCTGTCTGTCTCTCTCTCTCTCTCTCTCTCTGTCTCTGTTTCTCTTTCTCTCTCTCTCTCTCTCTCTCCCTCCCTCTCTCTCTCTCTCTCTCTTCTCTCTCTCTCTCTCTCTCTCTCTGTGCCTCAATCTGTTTCTCTCTCTGTCATTCTCTCTGTTAATCTGTCTGTCTCTGTCTCTCTCTCTCTGTGTCTCTCTGTCTGTCTGTCTGTCTGTCTCTCTTTCTTTCTGTTTGTCTCTGCTTCTGTCTGTCTGTCTGTCTGTCTCTCTCTATATGTGTGTGTGTTTTGTTTTTTTTTTTGTCTCTGCCTCCCTTTTTCTCTGTGAAGCGAAATGACTAAACCGCGAGTGGTTTCTTTAGCAAATTAAACACAAATGACTTGTTGCTCTGTGTGTGAGTGTGTGTGTGTGTTGTGTGTGTGTGTGTGTGTGTGTGTGTGTGTGTGTTAGACTTTGACTGTCACGAGGACATTAACAATCTATAGACAGAACTCTGTGATAATGTTATGACGAACTGTGATAAATGCTTGGTCTTAAATAGCGTCTGGGCCTGCATCCAGGGCTTTATTGTCTTCTCATATTCTGCAGTCATGGTCATATTGGTCATAGTCACAGAGAGGGAGAGAGAGAGAGAGAGAGAGAGAGAGAGAGAGTGAGAGAGAGAGAGAGAGAGGAGAGAGAGAGTGAGCGAGAGAGAGAGAGACAGAGACAGAGACAGAGAGAGAGAGCGCATTTTGCATAAATACATACACATACACGCATGCGCATGTACTCTCTCTCTCTCTCTCTCTCTCTCTCTCTCTCTCTCTCTCTCTCTCTCTCTCTCTCTCACTGCTTACCAGTGATACAACGCTCAGGACCATGATCCAGACTGTGTGTTCTCTGCACCTTTAGCACCCAGACACTGACCAGAGTGGTAGCTACCACCATAGTGGCAGCCAGCCAGCTGACCAGATGGCACTGTTCAGAGGGCAAAGCAGATGTCAACAGACGGCATGTTCTTATCCTAACAAGAAAAAAAAGGTGGGAACAATCCAGGAGTGTGACTGGGAATACAATATGTATGCTGTAGGTCGTCTTCCTCCTTACAGTGCATTTTGGAGTGATTCTTTTATACCCTGATTAATCACATTGATCTGAGCCTGTGAATGTTTTGCATGCGCGATGTATGATTTGTATAGAGGCAAACGTTTTAAGGCTCATCTACTTTCAGTGAGTCACAGTGTTGGTTTGTAGATTCTTTTCACAGTTTAAGTTAGAACTGTACGTGACCTTGATTTAGTTTATTCAGGTACAAATTTTATGTGTCTTATTGTACACAGTGATCAGCCCTGTCATAAAGTGGGGAACTGCGTTATGTAAGTCTCCTCATCATCATCATACACTGCACTCTATGAAGGACTGCTTATATTGCAGACAGGAAAGTGCGTGAGTACATGTCACCCGCCAATCTTTCCACAAAGACACCTGGTTCACGTCACCCTAACACCTCATCCCATCCCACCTCATCCCCCATTCCATCTCTCTCCCTCCCCTTCCCCATGGCTAGCTCCCAGCCCCATGTCCCCCCCCCCCCCCCCCCCCCTTCCTCCTTTCCCATCCACTCTACCCCTGGACTTACTTAACTCCAGGGACGATCCAGTTTTTCAGGCCGCTGTCCGTATGCAACATAAAGTTGTGAAGCCTATGACGCCAAATCTCCGGACAGGCGTTTGAAAAACTTTCTTCTTTCTGAAATCTCTTTTAATGCTGGCTAACCCACTTTCCATCGTGGCTTCCCAGAAACCTTTTAACGACAAGAGTCTTGCTGGAGAGGAAACTCTTTTGTTGTGGATGAACACAGAGGCCCTGTTTTTTTTTTTTTTTTTTTTTTTTTTTTTTTTTTTTTTTTTTTTTTTTTTTTTTTTTTCTGGTAGGTGAGCAGGCGAAAGGGGAGGGTGGTGGGAAAGTGGTGGTGGTGGTGGTATCGTTGAAAGGGGGGGCGGGAGATGTCTGTCCCTTTTGAAGGCGAACAGGCCAAAGCTTTTTGTAGTTCACAGGTATATTTGAGATCAGGCGGTTGAAGCCGCCGTTTCATTTTTTTTTTTTTTTTTTTTTTTTTTTTTTTTCCGCGCACGAGACATTTTACAAGTTGATGGAGTCCCGTTCTCTTGGTCACTATCTCAGCCTCTGTCTCTGTCCTCCGGTCTCGTGTCTCGTCTGTCTGTCTGTCTGTCTGTCTCTGTTTCTATCTTTCTGATTCTCTCTCTGTCTCTCGTTCTGTCTCTCTCTCTCTGTCTCTCTCTCTCTGTTCTCTCTGTCGTCTCTCTCTCTCTCTCTCTTGTCTCTCTCTCTTTCTGTTAATCTGTGTGTGTCTCTCTCTCTTTCTGTCTGTCTGTCTCTCTCTCTCTCTGTCTGTCTGTCTCTTCTCTGTCTGTCTGTCTGTCTCTCTCTCTCTCTCTCTCTGTCTGTCCGTCTGTCCTCCTCTCTCTCTCTCTCTCTCTCTCTCTCTGCCTCTCGCCTCTCTCTCTCCCTCTCCTCTCTCTCTCTCTCTCTCTCTCTCTCTCTCTCTCTCTCTCTCTCTCTCTCTCTCTCTCTCTCTCTCTCTCTCTCTGTCTCCTGAAGTCCAGAAGTGAATAACAGCTTATGAATTAAAAAAAAAAAATGAAATGACTAACTGCGGGTGTTTTTCGTAACAAATTAGACCGAAACCACTTGTTTCTCTGTGTGTGTGTGTGTGTGTGTGTGTGTGTGTGTGTGTGTGTGTGTGTGTGTGTGTGTGTGTGTGCGTGCGTGCGTGCGTGCGTGCGTGCGTATGAGTTGTGTGTGTGTGTGTGTGTGTGTGTGTGTGTGTGTGTGTGTGTGTGTGTGTGACTCAGACTTTAACCGTCACAAGAATCCTGAACAATCTATAGGCATAAAACAGCAATGGTATTTTTGGCGAACCGTATTGTACATTTGAGATTTGAAATGTCCTGGCCTTTATGGGGAGCTGTATGGTCTGCTCATGGTCATGCCACCATGGTCATATTTTGCAGTGTTGATTGCCTTCTTTGTGATCTTACAAACTTATTACAGATGTTGTGTTGAGTCATTGCTCCCTGCTTCTTTTATGTGCTGGTATGGAAGTTTGGGTGTGAAGAGCAGGCGAGTATTGAATGATGTGGTGAATGTGTGCAGCAAAGTGACTGGAAGGAAGCAAGTTGGAATGCAAGAATTGTATGACAGACGAGTGGAGAGGAAAGCAAGAGAGACTACCAGTGATGAGGGCCATGTTTTAGCAAAACATTACAAAATGTGACCATCTGGACGTCGTTTTAGGACCCTTAGAGTCAACTCTAGGGGGCACAAAAAAAATAAGAATATAAAAAACGTTTTATACCCAGATCGATCCATCTATTAAATTCATGATGTCTTCTGTACCACTTTTCCATGCTTAGTGATGTGAGGAAGTGAGAGAGAGAGGGGGGAGAGAGAGGAGAGAGAGAGAGAGAGAGAGAGAGAGAGAGAGAGAGAGAGGGTGGGGGGTAGGGAGTGTGTGTATGCTTGTGTGAATTATGTGTATTTGCATACACTATGTGCTTGTGTGTGGCGTGCGTGTACATGTAAATGTGTGTGTGTGTGTGTGTGTGTGTGTGTGTGTGTGTGGTGTGTGTGTGTGTGTGTGTTGTGTGGGAGGGGGAGGGTGTTGGACTGTACGTGTAAATTGTGTAAGTGGCCACTTGATTGTGCTGATTCTTGTATTATGTATGTTGTCTTGTGATACTGTTTATAATGCACCTATTATCATATATCATATCACCATGGTCATATTTTGCAGTGTTGATTGCCATCAAGGTCACTTTTGCAGTGTTGATTCGTACATCATCATCGCCAAGCTTTTTTATTTATTTATTTATTTATTTATTTTATTTATTTTTTATTATTTATTTTTTTTACTTTGACATAGTTTTTTATACCAGCTCTCTCTCTCTCTCTCTCTCTCTCTCTCTCTCTCTCTCTGTATGTGTGTGCGTGTGTGTGCGCGCGCGCGCGCGCGCGCGCGCGCGTGTGTGTTGTGTGGTGTGTGTGTGTGTAAGTGTGTGTGTGTGTGTTTTTCTGTCCCGTCTGTCTTTGCCGCTTAAGTGGCCTTCACCCACATCCATCATGCTAACCCCCTGTCCACAGCCACAGCCCAACCCTTCACCCACATCCATCCTAACCCCCTGTCCACAGCCACAGCCCAACCCTTTCACCCACATCCATCATTCTAACCCCCTGTCCACAGCCACAGCCCGGCCCTTCACCCACATCCATCATTCTAACCCCCTGTCCACAGCCACAGCCCAACCCTTCACCCACATCCATCATTCTAACCCCCTGTCCACAGCCACAGCCCGGCCCTTCACCCACATCCATCATTCTAACCCCCTGTCCACAGCCACAGCCCAACCCTTCACCCACATCCATCATTCTAACCCCCTGTCCACAGCCACAGCCCAGCCCTTCACCCACATCCATCATTCTAACCCCCTGTCCACAGCCACAGCCCAACCCTTCACCCACATCCATCATTCTAACCCCCTGTCCGCAGCCACAGCCCGCCCGGCCCCCAGCAGTCCCAGCACCGGCAATCCACGCGGAGCAATCAGTGTCAAGTCATCAAGAGGCAACCCACCAGAGGAGACACTGCACTGCTGCCCGATCACGTCGGCGGTGTTGAGTGGCGACTGTTCTGATCCAACATATGCGGAATACTATCGACTGATCGCACTATTTGTCGTAATGCTCATGGAAGCCCACGACATGTGTTGTCGGCGGGAGAACTCTGTGATTAACTGTGGATGAATCGTTGTTTGTTTGTTAGATTGTTTGCTTCTTTGTTGTTTGATTGCTTGTCTGTTTAGTTTGGTTCTGGGTATATTGTTTAACAAAGTCGAGCTCTCGCGCTGTTTGTTTGATTTTGAAATGAGGCAGAGAATTTACAGGGAATGGATGACAGAAGCTGAAAACAGAAACCTACCGGCGCCTGTGCGTGGTGGCTAGCACCGCAGATTACCGACTGGGACGTCTTGGGTTCGATTCCTATCGAAGCCGTTTGTATTTGTAGGATTTGTTTATCGGCCTATGACCGGTTCCTACTCAGAATTGAGAATGTTATGGGCCC
>JADBJO010009887.1:48132-53132 GCA_016801955.1 Conus betulinus
CTGTCTCTTTTCAGCTTTCGGAGAATCCTTCCCACAGTGAGAACGTTTCATTAACAACTTGCAGCTCATTTTCTTACTGAAAAAAAAAACGAAGTTGTTGGGATTGAATCGACGTGGCTCTTTCTTCCGATGGTTCCCCACTCACCGTTCGCTCTTTATTCTCCTGTGGCGTGCGTTCATCACACGTGATTCAGACTGACAATATACCTCTAGTTTAAAAGTTTTGGTTTTGTGACGCTCGCCATTGCAGTTTGCTGATTATCCATTGTTTTAAAGTCTCTTTGGTGCCACTGTCTGTCTATCTAATTGTCTGTCTGCTTGCCTGATTCTCTCTCTCTCTCTCTCTCTCTCTCTCTCTCTATCTCTCTCTCTCTCTTTCTCTCTCTCTCTCTCTCTCCTCTCCCCTCCCCCCTCTCTCTCCCTCTCTCTCTCTATCTCTCTCTCTCTCTCTCTCTCTCTCTGTGTCTCAGTCGAAACGATCGATGATGATCAAAAATTCTATTTGACAATGCAGCCACGCCTCTTTCCTCCTGATCCCCCCATCCCCCACCCCCCATCCACCCCCCATCCCCACCCGACCCTTTCACCTTTCTCTCCTGATTCTTTTTTTTAAAAGACGAACTGTCGTTGATGCTATTGTAACATGTGTGTGTGTGTGTGTGTGTGTGTGTGTGTGTGTGTGTGTGTGTGTGGTGGACGAATCTCCCGCTGCAGATGATATAGCATAAAGAGTAATAAGATAAGATTTAGCCAGGACTCCGTTGAATATGTTCCCCGTCAACAGAAATTCTCATAATTCTACCTCGATGATTCCCATTCGTCCCCCCACCACAAACCCTTCCTCTGTTTTCTCTGCAATTCAAATCGTTTTTTTTTTTCTCTCCCAGTCTGTTCGGCACCACACTGAACGTCACTGATGTTGGAAACTTCCAGGAATAAACGACAGTGATTGGTTTGGTTTTAATCGGGGACACGACCGTGTTGAAAATTTCCCTTGATGTCCATTTTTGTTCTTGTTGGTGGTGGTGGTGGTTTTATTGTCGTCGTCGTCGTCGTCGTCGTCGTTGTTGTTGTTGTTGTTATGTGCCATGTATGAAACTAATTTCAGAAATGAACGCCAGACATTCCAAAAAAATGCAGCTTTGTCAATTTGATTTCAGTAAGTCGCTGCGTTTTCGGAAAATGTGACATTAAAATATCAGAGCCCAGAAACCAATTACCATAATCGCATCAATCCAATCAGTTTTTTTAAAAAAGACACCACTTTCAATAAATTCAATATGTAATGCTGAGCATGCTCTCTGTCTCTCTTTCTCTGTCGCTGCCTCTCTCTCTCTCTCTCTCTCTCTCTCTCTCTCTCTCTCTCTCTCTCTCTCTCTCCCTCTCCTGAGTGTGTTCCCCGAGTTGTATCACTGGAGGACACCGTGGCACAGACGCACATGCACCACGTGGAGGGCACTCGTTGGGCAAGCAGGCAGGATTCCAGACGTACTTGGGTAACCGGCCAAGCAGGACAGCAGCTTGGGGTCGTGGCAGGGGGACAGGAGATGGACTGAATGACAGGAGCCTGCGCTCAGGCGCCGCGAGGAAAACCATAGGACAGGCCCGACCATTTTACCTCAGTGGACATTTTTTAAACTATAATGTGAAAAAACCTATCCAGTAAATTGTGTGACCTCTCTTGTAGGAATTATGTGAATAATTTGATTTTGTTACCCTCACCGAAACTTTTTCTTGATTCATCGTTTGATTATAGTAATATATTTTTTTTTTTTCCTGATTACTTAAGTTTCATGTACCAGCGAAAAGAAATGTCTTATCATGGGAGGAATTCGGGAGGTGTGTTGCTATTGATAAGAAAGACTTTACAGAAAAATGTGAAAGAAATAAAACTGACTGCGACAACGTTACTGCTGTAAAAGTAGATAAACATGTGTTTGGCATCGACAAAGATGTTATATTAGTCGCTTGCTATGTTGTCCCGGAAGGAGCCCCCTCATACAATATCAAATTGATTAAGGATGGTGTTCTGCTAATGGAAGAAACCCTATAACAACGTTTTGAGAAAGAAATGGATGAACTCTATTTTGTGGTAACGGGTGATTTAAATGCCAGAACAGGACAGAAACAAGTTGAAAATGAAATGATGGCAAACTATGTTAGCAGAACAGAGGATGTTGACATAGATGACAAGAGTCGTACACGTCGTTCTAAGGATTCAGCCGTTAATAATTTTGGTAAAACATTGGGTGCGTGCATGCGTGCGTGCGTGCGTGCGTGTGTGAGTGTGTGTGTGTGTGTGTGTGTGTGTGTGTGTGTGTGTGTGTTGTTGTTGTCGTGGTTGTTTTTGTTTTTGTCGTGTAATATAGCTTGTAATGCAAGGAAGAGGAATGTGTATTATTATCCTGTTACCCCCCTTGTCATAAGACCTTTTGGTAATGACAATAAAATATCAGTGTCAAAGTGTCTACTCTCTCTCTCTCTCTCTCTCTCTCTCTCTCTCTCTCTCTCTCTCTCTCTCTCTCCTCCTCCTCCTCCTCCTCCTCCTCCTCCTGCCTGCTCTCCCCCCTCCTCTCCCCCCCCTCTCTCTGTATCTGTCTCTTTGTCTCTGTCCCTGTCTTTTACTCTCATTTTTCCTTTTTCTCGGTTTTTTATTGATCTTGTTGATGTTTGATGTTGACGAATCCCAGCTGCAGAAGGTGTGGCAGAAGATTAACAAGATCAGATTGAGTCAGGAAACTGTGGACTATGTCTCCTCCTCAAAACAAACTCTTCCATCTAAATCTTTCAACTATGCTCACCCCCATCTTTCTCTCCCTTTCAGAATGTCCAAGTTGTCCTCCCAGGGGGTTTTGCACCCCACTGAACGCCCATTTAGTTCGAAAACTCGCTGGAAACGAAACAGGAATTGGTTTTTAATCCGAAAATGATCTCGTCGAAAATGTCTCATGATATTGAAGGTTTTTTTTTTTTCTCTAATTGCACGTCACACGTGAAACTGATTCCAGAAATGAACGTCAGACATTCCCCCCAAAATGCACCTTTGTCAATTTGATTTCAATAAACTGTTCCGGTTCGGCAAATTTGACGTTAAAATGTCAGAGCCAGAACTAGTTAACATGATTGCATCAGTCCAAGGGGGGAAACAAGCCGTAATAACTGGGGTTACACTGAGAATGCTCTCTCTCTCTCTCTCAAGGGGAGGGGGGGGGGGGGGGGGGGGGGGGGGGGGGGGGAGGGGAGGGAGGGGGGGAGGGGGGGGAGGGCCTTGATGAAACTGTCGGCACAATTCATCCCTTCGCCGGACACATCTGTCTCCTTTACGGGCCTGTTGGGCTTAACCCTCCCAGGTCTGGCGGAAAAGTGTCTACAAGGTCACCGCCATGACAGAGTTACCCAACCCTTGCAAAGAGGCAGCGCTGTGACACTGAACGCTCCCCCCACACTACCAGAAGCCGCGCTGACAGGGGCAAGAAACCGCGCGTTCACGCCAGTGACGAGGGTGCTCTCCCCTCAACTACTCTCTCTCTCGGCACCCGTTGTTGTGCCACCTCGCTTGTGAATTCGGGTTTAGAGCACTTGATGCCTCTTCTTCTTCGTCGTCACTGTCTTTTTTCAGCTTTCGGAGAATCATTCCCGGAATGAGAACGTTTCATCAAACAACATTGCAGTTCATTTTTTCTACTGAAAAACGTTGTTGGATTGAATCGACGTGGCTCTTTCTTCCCGATGGTTCCCCACTCACCGTTCGCTCTTTATTCTCCTGTGGCGTGCCATCATCGCACGTGATTCAAATAGGCAATGTTCGTCTCGTTTAAAAAACTGGTTTTGCGCCGCACGCCATTGCAGTTAGCTGGTTATCCATTTGTTTAAACGCCTTTTTGGTGGTGCCACTGTCTGTCTGTCTGTCTGTCTGCCTTCCTGCTTCTCTGTGTGTGTGTGTGTGTGCGCGCGTGTGCGTGCGCTTGTGTGCGTGTGTGTGTGTGTGTCTGTCAATCTCTGTCTCTGTCTCTGTCTCTCTCTCTCTCTCCTCCCCCTCCTCTCTCTCTCTCTGCGTGCGTGCGTGCGTGCATGTGTGTGTGTGTGTGTGTGTTGTCGTGCGCGCGCGCGCGCGCGCGCGGGATGGAAAGTGTATCAACATGTGTGAGACATTGAAACCATCTCAGGGTGCTCCATGCAGACAGAGTTCCTTGACGAGCCGTGGTCTTACAGCTTCCCGAGTGAGCCGTGCGGACAAAGGCTAAAGGCTAAGAATTACAGTTCTCACAAGTATTCAAAAGTCTCGAGTTTCCACTTTGTAAATGAGGGTCACGCACGTGCAACCCGCCGTGTCACATCGCTCAGAGCAGGCCACTGACGGTTGCAGAGTTCACCAGCCAAAATGTACCCGTGACACATTGTTGGTTTTCAATGAGCATGGAAAATGGAACGCGTGCCCTACTCTCTCTCTCTCTCTCTCTCTCTCTCTCTCCCCCCCCCCCCCCCCCACCCCCCCCCCCCCCCCCCCCCCCCCCCCCCCCCCCCCCTCTCTCTCTCTCTCTGTTTTTCAGAAAGGGAAATATTTTGGATTTATTTAGTAGTAGTCACGCCAGCATCACGACAGACAATGCCATTGACAGCATCAGAGAGGTCGACACATTCCTTAATATTGGGAGATTGTAGGGAGAAGGGAGGAGGTGGGGGTGGGGTGGGTGGGATGAGTGGGGTGTTGTGTACAGATTATTCAGTTTTGCATCGGAATGGAAGTGGGGTTACTGCCCAAATTGAAAGACGTGATTTTCTATGTATGTTGAAACAGGTTTCTTTTTTCTTTTTTCTTTTTTTCCCTTGTTTGTTTGTTTATTTGCCTTGTAGAAAACTTCTGTTGAAAAGAAAGAGGGGTGGGGGTGGGGGGTACTCCTTTAAACCTTACACATCGTGTTGTCAAACTAGCAAAGTACACTGACAGAACGTGGATAAAACACTCGTTCTTATTCGTTACAATTCATTGCCATATGTAA
>JADBJO010009887.1:58132-60632 GCA_016801955.1 Conus betulinus
CTGTGGAATCTGTTCCAGCAAGGCCGTGGGATCCTGTCTTGGGACACACGGGCGTGAGCGACTCGGAATGGTGTCTGCATTGTCCTCTTCGAAGTGGTGGATCTTGGACAAGTCGAATCTACCGGACGTCATTCCTCTCCACTGTCGGAATTGTCAGGTCTGACTCGCTCTTCACAGGCGGGAGATAGTAGTACCATAGCTGCTGAAACTTTCCCGATGTTTGTTTGTTTGTTTGTTTTTTTTTTCCTTTCAAATTTCCCTGATTTAGAAATTATTCATGAATTTCAAAAAAAGACAAGGGTCATAAAAATATACGAATGATAAAAAGTATTGCCCCAAAAAGTAAAAAAAAAAATTGTGGATGTTGGTCATCATATGTATGGAAAATGCTTTTTATTTTTAAACCCCACATTTGTCAACTTAAGCATGGGGGGGGGGGGGGGGGGGGGGGGGGGAGATGGGGGGCTAGAATTGCTTTCAGTCAAAGCCGAAACTGCACACCCTCTTCACCCCATCCACCCCCTTCATCCCCTGGTACCCAAATGTTGACTCCAGAGGGTTGTCAGCTATGTAGTTCTCGGGCACATGGCTACCAGCAGCAGAGGAAACGTTTGTCCAGACTGCTACCGGTGCAACATGCTGTGAATGCTACCCCACCAAAATGAACAACCTAAGTTATCTAAAAGTGGGGATTAGTATAATGGGCCCTTATTCAAAAAACAAACAAACAAAACAAACAACAAAGTAAGTTTGTCTCGAAGCAGAACTTCATTCTGTTAAATATTAGGGATAGATTCATCTGAACTACAAAGTAGCAACTTGTGTGTTTGTTTAGCATTTACAGAACGTTGTATTCTCATAAAACCCAAGTTGACTCTTGGCTTGACGAGAAGACAACGGAAGGAGATCACGCTACGTTTGAAAGCGAGCTCTTCCTGCTCAGTTCGTGGCGGGGCTCAAACCGTCGACCCTCAGATTAGGAAGCAAGAACACTAACCGTTCGACTATCGCACTCGTCCTTTACATGCTTACACCAAACAAAACACTCATCGGCATCCTGGAGAGCGCCAGGCCGAACGGGACATGAATCAGTCCTTAAGTCCTTTTATGAGTGAAAACAAAACTGCTATGAACCAGGGAAGGTAACTGTAGGTACAGACTGAAAGAGTTAGTTTCCGTGTACTTTTTGTTTGACGTGACGTGACGCACACGATATGAGCTGTCAACATTTATACAACCAGAAAGTCGTAATATTTCACGAGAATTACCTTCCGGATCGTTAGTAATCAGTAACTGTAATTTCGCAGTGCATAAAGCAGTCGTTTCCCTTATGTAGCCCCGATGGCCTCGTCGCCTTGGATACGGAGATTCTGGCATCACATAATGCCGAGAAGCATCGCGTGGGGCTGAAAAAAAAATGACCCTTTTTCGACAAGAGAGACATTATGGATCAGGAAATTAAAAAACCCTGACCCCACATGGACTCAACACCATCGAGGACGTCAACTACTGAGACAGCGATGGACAGTCGGCCTGTTTAGTTTGGGGGTGGTGTGTGTGTGTGTGTGTGTGGGTGTGTGTAAAAACAGGGGGAGGATGGGGGTGGAGGGGGGTGGAGGTGTCAGGGGTGGGGAGTGGGGGTAGGGGGTGGATGGGGGGTGGGGGGGGGTGGTGGGTGGGGGGGGGGGGGGGGGGGGGGGGGTGGGGAGAGGGAGCGTGATCAATTGGATCCAAGTTCTGTCGTAATCTTGTTTTCTCTAGATTTTTGCTCAGCTGAAATGTTTTCCTTGTGTAACACAGCCTGTGATTTTTTTTCGATCTCTTAACCCATGACGTAGTTTCATCTATGACGTATCAATCTGCATGGCAGGATAAATTTCGTCATTAAAGGTCCCACTGAGGAAGAGGTCGCAAGACCTCGAATATTTGGAAACGAAATCCAGCTTGTTGAGTTTTTCTTTTTGTATATCTCTCTCTCTCTCTCTCTCTCTCTCTCTCTCTCTCTCTCTCTCTCTCTCTCTCTCTCTCTCTCTCTATATATATATATATATATATATATATATATATATAATGCTAGACAGTTAAGTAGTGGGGGGAAAATAAGTGCAGGCTAACAATTCTTCCGTCATTATTGTCATGACTATATGATTTGACTGAGTATGTGTAATGGTTACGATGGTTTGCGTATCATGTTTATGTCCAGTACATATTTGAAGTATGCATGAATAAAAAGAAATTGAATGCCAAGAGTTAAAGTCTAATACTGCTCAACACCGCGTGAGTAGATCTCTAGGACATGAGCTGGAAAAAAAAAAAAAATTCCGACATCATCATCATCATCACATCATCGTCGTCGTTATCATTACCATTTTTATTGTTATTATTAGTATCAGTATCATTATCATTCATGTTGTTCATGTCGTTGTTGTTATCATTACAATCATCATTATCATCATCATCATCATCGTCGTCGTCGTCGTCGTCGTCGTCATCATCATCA
>JADBJO010009887.1:65632-68132 GCA_016801955.1 Conus betulinus
TTTTCAATTGGTGCAATGCCAGTAAAAGATATTTGAACAACAGACACACGCAAACCAAATATAGCTTTTTCCCAGCTGCGATTTATACGTAAACATGGTTTTTAGCACCGACCGTCGTGGTACAGTGGCTAGTGTTGCAGACAGCGGTGGGGAGAGGGCGTAAGGGGAGTCAAAGGTTCGAATTCCATCATAAGCGTCATATCGCTGCGATGGTGTTTTTGTTTTGTTTCGTTTAGTTTGTTTGTTTGTTTGTTTTAACAGGTGCTGAATGTTGCTATAATGTCTTACATCAGAACACTGGCGGACCCATACTGTCGAGCTTCATGTACTTAATAGGCGTATTGCCTGTTTTTTTTATAACACTGCAGGTATGGCTGTATCACTCGGTAGTGTTCGGCGCCAAAATACATTCTGATACGTGGTCGGCTAGCAGCAGATCCGATTACATCTCCATGACGACCTTGTCATCATCTTCCTCTTCCTGCACGCCCGTCTCCGCTTAAATCAAAAGCGAGAAAAGAAAGGAAGGGGGAGGGGGGGGGGAGAAATGTTGAGGGTGGGGTGGGGATGGGGAGTGGTAGGGACGTGGGGGTGGGGGTAACAAAACTCCACCTTCATACCTGTGGTGAGTTAGGGTCACAAGTCCTCAGTTTCCACAGCGTTTGACAAAAAAAAAAAAGGAAGAAAAAAAAAGAAAGAGGAAAAAAAAAAAAGAAAAAAAAACAAAAAAAAACCAAACAAAAATGAAACAAACTGACAAATAAAAATGTTTATGGCAGATCTAAATTAGATTTGAACATCGGGATAAAAGCGGGGAGGAGAGAGAGAGAGAGAGAGAGAGAGAGAGAGAGAGCTGGGATGCTAGGGGAAGAGGGGGGGGGGGGGATGTCAAGGTGTGGGTTGGTGGATGGTGGTGGTCTGGGAAGGAATCAAGACCTGCCCTGGTCTTTCCTCCTCAAGGGAAACAGGCACCACAGAATTGTTTTGTAGCGTTCGGCAGCCGTTGTGTCTTGTTGAGAGCTCTCTCTCTCTCCCTCTCTCTCTCTCTCTCTCCTCTCTCTCTCTCTCATATGTATGTTTGTCAATCTGTTCTTGCGCATGCGTTTAGTATCCGCTCGCTCTCTCTCTCTCTCTCTCTCTCTCTCTCTCTCTCCTCTCTCTCTCGACTTCTCGTCCGACTTATTACTCTCGTATCAAGAAGTGCCTTCAGTGGTTTGTGGAAAAAAAAGTAAAAACACAGAAGACTTTGGAAAAGCGCAAGACTGTGTGTGCTTTGAAAAAAAGTATACAACAGAAGACTTTGTAAAAGCGCAAGACTGTGTACCTTATAGAAAGAGACTGAAGAACAAAGCCTCTACAGCAGCAGCAGACTCTGCAATTAAAAAAAAAACTACTGCTTACTGCAAGCGAGCAATATTTGCATTGCCAACTCGTAACTACAAGTGCGGCTACGTGACTTGTGTATTTGTGAGTGAGTGGCTTTTTTTTTTTTTTTTTTTTTTTTTTTCTACTTGTTTTTCATTTTGAGTTTTTGGTTCTTTGATATTTTGTCTTAAGTTTCATTTTCCTTTTTTCACCTCTTTCTGTATCCCCTTAAGTGTAATCTTGTTTTTAAAACTGCTTCCTTTGTGAGGAAGTGTATATTTTCATTTCAGAAACGTGTATCCATAAGTAATACCATCTGGCCGAGGAGTTACGGACAGATACTGTAAAGATTTCCTTTTTTTTTTTTTTTTTTTTTTTTTCTTTTCTTTTCATATACCTTCTGGTTTCCTAAAAGTTGTTTACGGTGTACAAACCAGCCCCATTTTCGCTCTTTTATGTGATTTTATTCTTGTTCCTTTATAATACACATCATAACGTCACCCAACGAGCAAAATCGCCGTCTCTTATTATCATCACATCAGTACACAAACTAGAAAATGAGCAAGAACCAGTCTGCATGGCCATGCAAAGAAGGACTCCGAATCTGTCACCTTAATATCCAACATGCAGTTAACAAGACATCAGATATTCAACCCTGATTTGGAATCATGGAAAACCCTTTCATATTTTAGGACTCTCTGAATCCAGATTAGCTGCACGCATTAGCGACAATGATGTAACTATTCCAGGAATATATCCTACACAATCGAAAGAAAGATCCTACAAACCGAAAGAGACCGGTCTTCTTATCTACATCATCGAAACTCTTACCTTCAACGACTTCTACACCTAGAAAGTAAGATGTAGAAATGTGTCTGGATAGAAGTTAAGCGGAAAAGAAACCCCCCATTTTTTGGTTGGATTCTGTTACAGGAACCCATCTGAAAGGGTAAACTGGGTCGACAATTTTATTACATGATGGATGCGTCTCGCTAGAATCCAAGGAAATCATTTTACTTGGAGACTTTAACATAGATCTTTTGAAATGCAAAACCAATGGACACAAGCATTCAACCTATTTAATTTGCATCAACTCATCGATTCTCCAACAAGAGTCACACCAAACTCGAAGACA
>JADBJO010009887.1:73132-78536 GCA_016801955.1 Conus betulinus
ATTTGAAGGAGATCTTTTGCTGAACACGAGCCAGGAAGAGAAGGTTAGTAACGGGGAAGTATAGAAATGCATCTGAGGAAATACTAGCGAGAGCGGTTATATCAGTAGAACATATTGAACTCTGAGCAACAGCACAACAATACGTCGTGTGTCATTTTGTCTGATTAAGTTGAGGTTGGGTTTGCGCACTAATGTGGCGCGAAAAAGCTGGAGTGAATGGTCTAGAGTACAGGTGTGTTGTTTTTTTGTATTATTCGTGTCGTTTGTCCGTTCGTTTTTCCTGTGTGCATCTAATCCATAACGCGTGAGGTTTGTGCTGTGCTCGGCTGGCGGTGATACGTCGCAACACTCGAAGGGTGTTACAATCTTGAAGACAGTGGTAGTGTTGTGGTGGGGAGGTGGGTTGGTGAAATATAGTATGTGTAGGGGGTGGAGAGAGGAGGAGTCGTAGGTTATAAAAGCTGGGGGGGACGTGGTGTGGCTGAGGGCGACACTCTACACCTCCGTGTGACAAGCTCGTCTGCGTGTCTGTGTGAGTGGGGTTTTTTTAGGGGATGAGGGTGGAGAAAAGAGGCTTATGTTCATTTATTTGGCTTAAATGTGGGGGTGGGTGCCATTTTTTGCGTTGGCGCGTTTGTTGCGGGGGGGGGGTGTTGTGGGTGGGTGTTTAATATGTTGGGGGGTAATTGAGGTGACAAAAAAACAACACTCAGACTCCACAAAAACAAACACATGAGAAACAGTTGATTGAAAAAGAAAAAAAAAACACCAAAATATACAGGTTTGGGTGGGGGGAAGGGTGGGGATGCGATGGAAAATGAATGTCGGCGTAGCACAAACGAATAACAAAAACACAAAACAACTCACCCAAACAAGCACATAAACAAAACGAAAACAACCAAGCGGAAAGAGAAAGGGCGATGTAGGGCAAAAAAGGTGGAGTGGAAGGAATTTGCATTTCGTTTGGTGTGAAGTGGGAGAAACTAGCAGACAAGAAGACAGGAGAATTCGCGTGTGAAAATAACCCACAAAACAGAAAGTATGAAAGCTGTAGTGGGTGTGTGGGGGTGGGTTTGTGTTGGTGGTGTGTGGGTAGAAGAAATTTAGGTGGAAAGAGGTATAGAGGGGGTTGAGCAGTTTTTCTTGGATCGATGGAGTAAGAGGATTCGGAGTTGTGAGAGTTAAGCCGTAAGAGGACGAATTCGGTGTGTGTATTATTTAGAGTGCACGGGGGGGGAAAGAGAGAGCTAATATAAGATATACTAAAAAATGAGGCGATTGCTCTTCAAAAATCACACCCGTAAAAAACACAAACATAAAAACAAACCTTACAATCATAAAAGTAAAACGACGAAACAAACACCACAAACAAAGAGGTGAAAGGAAGCTAATTGGGTAATATGGTTAACTAAAAAAAAATGGTGTAAAGAGTGTCGAGGAAAGGTTGGGAAGAAAAAACAGGAGAAAGGACACAACCAAGGAAAAAAAACACAAGTAAATCAGGTAACAAAAGAGAGGGATGCGGGTACAGAACACACGGGAGAGGGAATCAAAAGGTAAGACCGAAACACATGGTTACGGGATATAGTGATGAAAAGAAAGAGTGAAAATAGAGCGTAAGTAGCAGTACATAAAAACAAAATAGGGTAAAGAGACAACAAACGTTGATGTGGTGGTCAGATGTATCCAGCGGAGTTACAGGAGGTGAAAGGGTAGTACTTGAAAACGTCTTAATACAGAGAATGAGATGGAGTAGACATCGCTAGGGGTTCGGAATAAGGACTCACTGCCAATGTGCTGGCAGTGCGTTGAGGCGTAACCACTTCGGCACAGGCCAAAAGGGCACATCATCCTTTAAAGATACGACACATTTGCAGACGGGCATAAACAAAAAAAGGAAAAAGAGGAGAAAGAACTGTGTCGAAAAAGTGGCATAAGAACCAACGATCCACCTTGTCCATTGGGACAAATCGTGTCTAACGTGACCGAGCGTCCCCTCGACGGTTGTCGACCGTGCCGCAGTCCAGACGCCGAGAGGATAGAGGGGGAACGTGTGCGTCGGTTAAAGGGATAGGAGACAAGAGTGAACCAAAGTCAAAGACAACACACACAACACAGGAATACACGCGAGGGTCCAGGGCCACACTAATGGTGCAACGGGGGCGAGAGTAGTCAAGGGGCTAGCATATAAAGCCCAGAGTTGAAACAAGAAGACCGCATAGTAGCTAAAAAAGGCTCAAGCGGAATTAAAAAACAGGATCGTGCAGAAAGCAGAGAGGGACGGGGGAAGGATCCCGGCAGAATTAAGTCCGCAATTCCATAGGTGCGCATCGCATCGAAAGGGTTGTTAAAAGGTGGAAACAAAAAAAGATAAGCTTGAAGAACACGAAGTTGTGTGTGATAAGGTGGGGACAACAACGGGAGCTGAGCAATGAGCTCACAAAGCTGGAGTCCCCACGGAGACGGGAAAACGAAACAAGTCGAAGTCACGGCAGAAGACAGGGCGGAAGTGGTGTGACCCCACACGCACTGTACCCTAGATGGGGCCAAAAAACCTGCGATGAACGTGGTGCTGAGCGCACAGGCTAGGCAGGAAAAGAGGCATGCCTGGGGGGGGTGGGGGTTGTGGGGGTGGTTGTGTGGGTGTGGGGGTGGGTGGGTTGGTTTGGGGGGGTTTTCTGGTGGGGTCGGGCTGGGGGAGCGCAAGGAAGAGTGGGGAGTGCCGGTTGTGGTGGGGTGTCTGTGGTTGTGTACGCGGGCCATCTGAGCAAGGGAAGTGCCGGTCGGGGGGGGGGGGGGGGGGGGGGCGGAGGACGGAGCGGGCCAGTGTTGGAGCACCGGGAAGCCGGGAAGGCTGGAGAGATAGCGTGGAGGGGTGGTAAGCCTGTCGTTGACGGGGGGCCCCTGCGACTTAAGAGTCCAATGGGGGTCCGAGAAAACACAATAAGGAGAGACACGCGCAGAAGACACGGACCTGGCAGGTGCAGAGAACAAGGTCTGCGCGAAACATGATTACAATAGGGCGTGGGACGATGAGTTGTGAAGGAAGGGAGAAGACGATCGAACAGGGATGATAGAAATGATGAAAAGGCGGGGGAGAATAGGGTGGGTGGGGGGTTGTAGGTGTGTGGTGTGTGTGTAGAGACCGGATTTATTAGAAAGTAGGCATTATGGAGATCAACGCGGGGTCAGAAAGCATGAGATACTAACCAAAACGCACACCGACCCCAACGTGGCACAACACAGGGCAACACCCAAAGCGCCACATCACGAACACCGGCCAGGAGGCAGAGACACAGCCCCACAATAAGACCACCAAGCGCGCGTAGTCACAAAAAAACCCAGCCCACATCCACAAAAACCAAGGGGACAAAGGTGACCTACAGGGCTAAGAGACAGAAGGAGAAAGAGGGCGAACAAAGAAAAAAAAAAAAAAAATGGGGACAAAAGCACCCCAAAAAAAAAAAAAAGGGGGGAAGGGGAAGGTAAAGTAAAAGCACCGCCGCACAAAACAAAAAACAAACCCACAAACAACGGAGAAAGAACACACACAGACAAAAAAGGGGGCTAAAAGGGGTACCTGACCCGAGAACGAGGCGGGGAAAAAAACGCGAAAAAAAAAAGGAGAGGGGGGCGAATCGACGGACGAAGGCGGAGAGAAATCAAGAAATCACGGGGAACACACCAACAAAACACAGCCAAAAAAACACCAGCACACTAACAAACAACCTACAACACCACAACACACAGCACCGGGTACACAACAGCCACACACCTTCTCACACGTCACGGGTAAAAAAGGGGGCTCATAGCAAGTACGCACACACACACCAAGCCCGAACACAGGGATCGTCACACAACAGCAAATGGGGGCCACGTCACAGCAACACACCACCAAACCACACCACACCACACACACACCAAACCCACACCACGTAGGTCGGATGCACCCCTCATACCTAAATTCTCATCAGGAACGAACATTAAAGCAAATATGTGGGTGGTGCCAAGAAAGAAGAGAGGAGAGAGAGAAGAAGAGAGAGGAGAGAAGAGACAGACAGAGCGTAGCAACAGACAGACGACAGACAGAACCAGACAGAGAAGACGACGACGACAGCAGCGCAGCAGCAGCAGGCAACACACACAGACAGTTGGTTTTTCATGAAACGCACCAACGTGAATGACAGTTTAATCGCATTCTGCTCCATCTCAATTTCCCAGTCGGTTTTGGAATCACGTCAGCCTTCTTCACCGCAACCAGCCTAGTTTGTTGACGGTCCAGCTCGGTACGTGATTCATTCTCTGTAACGAACTTTATCCACCTGTTTTTTCCCGAGCTCAATCTTGTCATTTATGAGACCTCAGCCGCCCATACTGCGCTGAAGTGAATAGTCCTGGCAGGAACTACAGAATCTTTGAAGGACGGGGGTTGTAGTATTGCCAGTTTTTAGGCTCGAAGCATGCAGAGGTGGTGATTAATAAAAGAATCATCATCCTTTGCCGAATAATTATAGATCTGTTTTTGCATTACTGGTGGATAAGCCAATTTAATTGGGGTAAATAAGGCAAGGCTGTAATGTCTAAATGCACACGGGAAAATGGCAACGGAGTCATATCTATGAAAAAGGACTAGTGTATTTAAAAAGACCGTGGATACCATTCACATATGCAAGCTGCTCATACATTACCCTCCCCCGCGCGCAGGTTCACACCCCACTCGCGCGCGGTGTGTCCCTCACTCGCGCCGCAGCGACGAAACACACAGACACACACAGAACCAGAAACCACACACACACACACACACACACAACACACACACCACAGACACACACACAAAACCACACACACACACACACACTCACTCGACGAGCACGCAAACTAGCACAGGTCCCGCGCACGTGCTTGCGCACGCGCACACAACCCTCCACACACCCCACACCCACACCACACAGGGAAAACCACACAGGGACACACTGAAGCAATTTTTGTCAGATTAGACTCAACGTTAGTTACTGACATCACACACACACACACACACCACACACCACACCCACACACACAACACACACACACACCGACACTCGCACGCACCCAAACTCACACGAGCTCACTCGCCGTGCGTGCATCACACACACACACACAGAACACACACACACACTACCACACACACACACACCACACAACCAACAACAATACGCTCACACGCCCATGGGGAATACTCAGAAGGGAATACATACACTCAACGGGTCAGGGCAGCACGACGTCACCACCTACCAGACACACCCACACATAAAAAAAAAAAAGTGGTAAAAGAGTACACACATAAGGAACACAGAAACCCCACACAAGGGGGGACCACCAAGACCAAAAACGACCAGACCCACGTACACCACACCCACACACC